>WURT03389595.1:1925-14376 GCA_009936505.3 Holothuria glaberrima | reverse complement strand
GTCATATGGACACTATTATATAGCTCGACTGAAAAACTCCCTACTTTCATATACATAATGTCTCATTTAGTCTCATTAAATGGTCTGGGATTCATGGCTTGAGATATTTTCAGGTAATTTTTTTTTTAATTTGGGTTTATTTCTACAATATGAATATGCAACAAAACAATTTACAAGAAGGTGGATGACTCAAAAAGAGCTTTTACAGTCCACCTTTATAAAGAAAAACTAATAATAACAGACAAAAACATAAAAACAAACAGACAAACAGCAGCAACAAAGAACAATGAATATTGAAAAGAAAGGTTTGAACCCCTTGTTTTTGCATATTTTAAGCTACTGTCTAAATAATTCCATATATTTATACCCTCAGTGTTTGAAAAAGGTGACAAAAACATTCTGCCATAGTGGAATTTGTACAAAGGTAACAGACAAGTGTGTGTTAATATTGTGAATATCACATTTATACTTAAAATGACCATCAAAATTGGAAGGCAAACATTTACATAGCCTCTTGGAACATACACATACCAGAAATCTAGGATTTTTAAATTTGCAGAAAGGATTATACCACGACTGAGATGGTCAGAGTTCATAATCAGTCTAACAGCTTTCTTAAGGAGTATGTGCAAATCAAGAGGAAAGGCCCCAAATAATTTTACAATAGGACAATTTGGAGTGAATATGTGAATTATAATGTTTTAACACCATGGAATGGCACAAAATAACATACTTTACAAAGGATACAAATGATCTTACAGATATGAGAAAAAACTCAGATTCTTCCACGTCACATGGGAATCTAGATAATTAGTGAGAAATTTAGCTTTTGCAACAGGGTTAATTTTACTTCTATCGATAAATCTGTCAATTTTGTATACCTTTAGTAATAACACTGAAGAGGACTAAACACCATAAAATTTCCTTGTGTTATATTAAAGGACAGCTTATTAGCTTTGAACCATCCTGATACAGATCTTAATTCAGCATTAGTATATTCAAAAAAAATGTGAACACAAGAAAGAAGGTCTACATTGTATTCCACATAAGATGAACTCATGCTATCCTCCGAGAGAAGACGAACCGACATTTTATTTACTGATCCTATCAGACATTTTTGTGGCAGTTGGGAAGACTTGTAGCAAGTAAAATGTTTTAATATTAAACGTAAAAGGTAAAACGTACGTACAAGGAGTTTTTTCTCCTTAAAATATTAAGTAATCAAAATATCATCAAATAATTAAAAAGAGCCATACATAAATTAGGATACCATGGTAGAGTTATTCAAATTGGAATGACTGCATTTACCCTTTAAGATTGTTCTGCTAATTAACAAAGACAGTGTACAGACCAAGAGGGAAGATTGCACTATATTATAACATAGAACGCCATGAAAAGAAATGCATTGTACTGCACTGAAATGATTAAAGAGAATGGCAGTGGAGATGAGTGAACTGTACCACCCTTCCTGTTACAATATACTGCACTGGTTGCAGAGTATAGTACAGAAAAGCAAATATCACAATACTGCAATGCAACACAACCCAACACAACACCAGACAATACAGAATAAGACGATGTTATACATACAATTCAGCACTATGCAATACAATGCAATACAAAGCAAAGCATTACCATATAATGCAATGTAATACACAGCCAGGCCTTACAAAGCAATGCAACACAAATACAGTACAAATACAATAATAATACATGGGACTTTAGTGCCACATCAGAAACAAAAGTGCATGTAGCTGCCCTTGGCACTTAACAAAAACACAACGCAACTTAATAATTACATTCAAAAGAACAAGTAAAGAAATGAGTCTTGAGGTTATGCTTAAATGCAGATAGTTCAGTGCAGAACGGAATTAAGTCTGGTAACTGATTACACAAATAGGAAGCAGAGTAGCCAAATGTCTGTATCTGTAAGCTTTTAACTGTGGACTAGGGTACAGTAGTGTACAATACAGTACATTACAGCATACAACACAATACGAAAATACAATACATGGCAAATGATTATAAAACAAAACAAGAATAACATGCTGGCAAAGAGTAAAACCTAAGTTCTGGCAAATGCACAATAACAGAAGGTATGTATTAAATGATGGTCACTCTATAGTCACAATAAGGCCCGTCTACATGATCATACATTTGTCTATGAGCATCATGATACAAATGTTTGAACACTTGCTGGGAAAATGAAACATGGAGTTAAAAGTTCGAACACCTTCATACACGTTGGACTTTGTTCAAATTTGTTGGGAAAGAAGTCCACAAGATCTTACTTTTGTCCATTAGCATCCTCATACAAGTGTATGATGATGATTTTGACCAAATATATGATCGTGTATATACAGGGCGTAATAGTTAATGAATTAGCAATACTTACGTAAATCTGAAAGTCCTCTTGGATATTATCCAATTTCTGCTTGGCTGAAACAACCTCTTGTCTCAAATGACTCATATCTCCCAGCAAGTCAATGATTACATCCACCTAAATATTCACGAGAGGCAAAAAAAAAAAAATGATTTTTCTCCAACCTTTATTCCTTATCACTCTTCCTCTGACTTCCCACACAGGGATAGAAGATCTTTGTAATCCCAAGATCCAACACCTTGAACTTTATATAAATTAACCAAAACTATGAGTTGCACAGTAGTTTAAAGCATTGACGGGTCCCATGGAAGGCCCCTCATTTCTTCGAAACACCCTCTTGTGAAGTACTGACAATACCCATTCAGTGCCCATCAAGTCTTAGACACTAATATGGTGATAATCTCTCATATCAAGGCATAAATTGTCATATTTTCATATCAACGACCTGGTTTGAAACTTAGGGACAGAAAGCTGTTCTCAGCTGTGGGGCTGCATGTTTTTAACCACTGCCCTTAAGGAGGAGTCTAAGCAGAAAGGGTATCCCCTTCCCTTGGAACAATTTTGAATATCTGAGGATTGTTAGATGTAATAAAGTGGTGGTACATTTTGTGTAGTTTTTGAAGTACATTTATCGAAACCTTTGTAATTATATTAAAAAAGTAGGCAGCATTTCAAGGAATGGACAAACAAGGCTGGATTTTGTCCTTTTAAAGCACTTTTACCAGCACCTTCTGACAAGATTTTACCAAAACAAATACAAATTACAGGTACAGTAGTAACAATGTACACATTGATAATCTTACATACCAGGGTTCCCCTGGCATTCTTTGTGTGAGGTGGCCACCTGCTATCATTGTCACCAGTACTGTACTAGCTATTGAAGTTCTGATTGTTCTACCTCACTGTTGCTGCCAAAGCTGGCACCATATTACCCCCCTCTCCCCTGACTAATACAACCTCACACTCTCTAAAACCCAGGGGAAACCCTGCACACAATTACTCTGAAGCTAAATTATCTTTGAAAACAACCACATTACTGTAGATCTACCATAAGTTATATAAGAAGCCCATTCAGTTGATTCATTCAATAACTCCAGGTGTCAAAATTTAAGACAAAAATTACAACCCACTGCTTGAGTAGGTGACTATACGCAATTAACAAACATTTGTCCTTTGACTATAGCATTATTAGTATTTTCTGCAATTTAGCGGAGGCAGCTTCAGAAAGACATGCCGAATAACGCTAATTAGTCCACAAATTGTAAAAAGGCATTCCAACTATAACCTTGGATTTTACAATGAAATGAGCGGATGAAAGTTCACAACACCCTGCTTTTAGATTTAGACACTCACTGGATCATGAAGAAATGCATATGCATTAATTTTAGGGTTATACAGCACAAAAATGCAATTTAAAAGAGTATAAAATTACTGTAGGATTTTCTAAACTGTTTCACTTGGTTAGACAAAACTGTGAGAGGTTTTTGTTTTTTTTTATGCACAAGCTTAAAAAAAATATCTATTTTCATCTTTTACAGAAATTAGACGTTTTTCTCCTGTGGCAAGTTCTGTGCATTTTTAGGGATAAGACAGTTCTTTTGGCACAAAATCTCCTCTCCTTGCTGATGTAGTTACACTTGAGAAAGTTTTACAGTTCAACACCCCTTCTTCCACATGTTTAGCTGTATTCTCACCCTCATGTGCAGTGCACCCTCAAATCTCAAGACCCCTACTTGTAACCCAAGACATTTCAGTCTCATAACAGGTAATCTCAAGAACCAGTTGCTGCTTCCTCAAGACAAGTGAAAAGAAAATACTGGTAGATTGTACTAAAAAATGAAACTACCTTGGTATATAAAATAAAGGTGTTTATATATTTCATAAATCGATCACAATCATGCTTGCCAATGTATGTATAGAAATATACTGTACAAAATCTTTCTCTTAACAATTTGCAGTAGTCAGACTGCACATCAGGCAATACACTTCCCTGACGAAATACTGTTTTTAACTAAATATCTTCCAAATGCACAGCAGAAGACCGAGACAGCCTATAAAAACCAATAAATAGAGATTTTTCCTGTAATTTTATGTAATTTTCATATTTTGTGCCAGTGGTATTCCTTTAAAAAGGCTTTTTCTTCTTCTGAATCCTTTCCACTAAGATCATTTAATTTAAGGATTCAGGATTCTATATTTAAGTCTCTAAATGTCTTCCTGACATGCAATTAACAAAATCCTATAAAAAGCTGTCTCTTCAGGCAGTCTTTTTCTTTTTTGCTGGAATTTTACATAACTTTCATATTTTGTGGAGTGAGTACTCCTTAAATGCAGATTTTAATTTCCTTTTAAATCCTTCTCTCAGAGGAAAAGTATATCCACTGAAATATGATAAAGATATATACATGGAGGCTTTGAAGAAAGCAGTAGAGAGGCCTTGACTAAGCTATATAGTGTATACATATTCCTATAACACAAATGTAGTTCAACAGTTGTGCAGACTATAGTGCAGTGATTCCCAATGGGGTGTTATCGCACCCTGGGAAGCATTTGAGCAACTCAGGGGGGCGATGGGTGCTAAGGGGGCGGCAGGGGGCGTTGTGAAAAAATGAGATATTTAACTTAAACCTGGTCTTAACCACATTCCAAAAGATTACCTCCAGATTAGCTCCCAAGTAAGTTCATCTAAAAAGGAGATAAAATGAACTCAGCAAGTTGCATAGGTCTAACAATCCCTCCTTGGATGGGATACTAGTTTATGAATTATTTCAGTGCCAGATGCCAGGAAATTGCATCCAACAGTGTTTAATATTAAAAAAAATTTCTCGACGAGGACCCTCATATTCCAATCAGTGCCAATGACTGTAAGCATAGCTGAAATTATCCCATCACCTTTTCCTCGGAACTGTAGTTTTTTCTTTGCTGTCTATATACATGACATACTGACAGAAGAAACAGTTGTAAATTGCTGTAACACTATAGATAACTTTTGCAAGGTAACATAAAGGAAAACATTTTTTCTTCCATTATAACAACCTGAAGGGCAGCTTGAGTGGCCAGGGTAGTAGCTTGTCAGGGGGAGGGGGGAAAGGAAGGCAGTTGTCCCCTGAGATTTTCAAACCCTAACTGAAAAAAATGGCCTACTTGAAAAAAATACTGAAAATACAAAAAACTCCATTCTCCTGATTATGTTGTTTATAAGTTCCTCACAACCTGGGAAACTGCACATAGCCTACAGGTTTTCTTTTTCCAAAACTTTCCCTGGGAGGTCACCGGACCCCCGCCGCAGACAGGTTCTTATGCGGGAAGCACGCACAAACAAATGAACCTACGTCCTCATGCATGATGCACACAAAACAGATGAAGCCTGTTCATTGAAGAATTTTAGTATTCCTTCTCATAAGGTGTCCAGCACAGCATGCCCATATAAAATAAAGCCAAGTGATAACTTTTAATTTCATGCGGACATTACTTAGCTTGTATTAGTACCTTTTAGTCATGTGTTCTCTTACAACGTGTTTTTACCAAATAAATTTTTCCAATTAAAGTTTTCTTCTCAAAGTCTTGGTTTCCAAAGAATGAAGTCTCAAAAAGTGTATAGATGCAGCTTTGGAAGTCCAGAAGGCTTCATGGATTTTACACTAATCTGGGAGGCATTTTTGACAAAAATAGAGCTATGCTATACACCACTCCTCAAACAAAAACAAAATAATTAATTGTGCATTAAATAATGCAAATTTCTAAACACATAATTAGTTCAAAGCTTTGCCAAAGACATCAGTTTCAACCGATAATGAGACCTTACAAAACGTCATTCCTTCCTGTAAGACCCCTCTTCTTATACCCCTCCCTCGGGGCGGCAGTTGGTGACAAAGCCAAAGAAAGCATTCGCCTGGTTGCTGCTATCTTAGCTATGCCACTGGACCCTGTCATTGAACTGCCCCCTTTGATACGGCCCTGGTGCACGGTGGCAGAAGTCTTTCAATGCTTCATGGGACCAAATATCATCCTTCAGCCCACTCACAATGCAATTATTCAAGCAAGCTATTAACCTATTCCTTTCTTCAGTCAATCTTACTTCTTTTGCTTTATTTCATGCTTTTGAAAAGACTTCCTTTAAAAGAGCCTTTTAACTCCTCCCAAATCCTTCTTGTAGATCACAAAGATCAAATTAGCCCCCCCCTCCTCCACCTTTCTGGTGTAGGTATTTACGAGCACTTATTTTTTCCCCTTGCCATACCTAACTCCACAGGGACAGTTCCAGTTGCGTGTTTGGTCTAGTGGTAGAGCATCCGCCTGTCATGCGGGAGGCCCGGGTTCGATTCCCAGGTCGAGTCATACCAAAGACTTTAAAAATGGAACCTTCTGCCACTGTACGTGATGCTCCCCATAAGCAATGGAGTAAGGAAAAACAAGCCAGTGAGCCACAACTGGAAAAAAGGCTGTGACCGGCTCGACTTCAACCAATTGGTTGGAAACTGGGCTGTTAAACCTCATCTAACTAACTAACTAACCCAGAGAGGGATGTAAGTAACAACATTACCGTATTATAATGATTACAGTAACTAACAAGCAATCTCATCTCACCAGGGAGGAATGGACATGTTACCTACGAAGTAGCATAAGTATGCAGAAAAGTGATACGTGAAGTACATGTTAATAGCAGATAAGATGTATCAAGGGGTAAGTATATATGTGAAGTGACTTCTAGACTATACATACTGTACAGTAGCTGTCTGTCTGAATACTTCTTTCTTTCTGACATTAAATCAATAATTAAACAAAGTTATTCTTTCCTTGAAACAAATCCATACCTCTTTTTTCAACTGTAAACCTTTTGAGAAGATCTTGCAAAGTTCTTCCACGACCCAAAACTCACACATCTCGTAATTTCTTGCCTCTGGGTCGATGGCTTGCACAGGGCCACTAAGAAGAAAAACAGAATACGTAACTTCTCAACAAACAAAGGAACAATATCTTGGGCAACCATGTTCTTCACACAGAATAAATCTATAAAACTACTGGTTTAAGAATTTAACAGCCTTATTCTTACATCCGGTACATTTGTATCCCAAGCCAACTGGCAGTAAGAACCTGGCAAAGTTGATAGCAAAGTGGGACTCAGCCAGAGAGTTCCCCCAGAGAGTTCTCTCTGTCCCTAACTTGTCTGTCTTACATTGTAGGGAAATACTATGATTGCATTGCATCAATGTATCACAGACTGGAAATAGCTTTAATCATTTTTAAAAAGAATAAGTCTTGCCAATTATCTTTGGAAATGGCCTTTCTTCCCAGGAATATTCAGCATGACAAAAGGGAAAGGGATAATCATCCAAAATCCGCTTGGGATGATTGGTAAAAGTTTTGAAGCTATCTTCTTGAAGAAAAACACTGAAACAGCACAGTCTGTTACACAACGGTCAAGATTTTAGCCAGGTCAAAAAAGTGAGACACATTTCCCTTTTTTGACTCGGCAAATGAAGAACTAACGGTATAATTTAGAGGGCGCTCTTCCACTAGGCTGGCTATCTTTCATTTGCCAGGTAATACCACAGGTATTAAAGTGAGGGTTACCTATGTAAAAAGGAGGTAAGAAAGGTGAAGTAGATGCTATATTTCCCTTTTAATAAAATAGCAGAGAAGAAAGGGCAATTTGGATGGTTTTTATATTGTTCAAAGACTCAACTTCAGTTAAAATCACCTTTTCAACTTGCAATGGAGTAAAGAAAACAAGCCAGTGAGCCAGTGAGCTGGCCTGATTTAAACCAATTGGTTAGAAACTGAGCCGTAAAACCTCATCTAACTTAACTAACTTTTCAACTTGCAAGTTGAACAATGGAGTATTAAGGTCTTTAAACAGACATTTTTATGCAATGGGGATATTTCATCACCAGAGGGCAAATTGGTATGGTCACAAATGACCTCAATCCTGTGTTTATATTGTCCTAAGTTGGTCATTTCCTGGCAATGGGGTGAACCCCATGAAGTGAACACTGACAAAAATCAGTTTGGAGGTTCATCATTAGGAAATGTGTGAGATTGCAAATAACTCCGAGGTACAGTAGATAAGCATATGATATTAAAGGGCAAATGTATCACCCCAATTTGAATAAGTGGACCCTAGTATCCTAATTCATGAATGGCTCTTTTTAATCATGTAACAAAGTTTGTTATTACTTTGTTTAATATTTACTGCAAACACTGCCTGTAGTGTCAATATGGTGGATAAGCATATCAGCAAGTGATATCACACATGTGAGTATTACATTGGTAGAAAGCAACAAAACATTTCTGACTTCCTACATCTTTTTCTGCAAAAATCTAATGGATCCAGTTGCGTAATTACAGTTTAACAAATAAACACCTCTAGAACTGCATGAACTTATGGCCCAGAAAATTATTGTTTCACTGAATGGAAATGAGGAAGCACATCTTAGCCTCTGTAAGTTGTGAGCTGTTTTGCAGAATGCATAAAATAAAAAATACATGTTCCATCAAAATATCTGAAAAAAGCCTGTACCTTTCGATTCCCAATGTTACTTCTACCATGGACAAAATGTACCTTATTATCTTCACCAAGTTGCAAGTTATCAGCTTAACCTAAGTTAGAATTATATTAAACATCAACATGTCGTTTTTCCATGACTCAAAGCACTGTTTGCTATATATTGATTTCTGATAACTTCCCTTCTTTTCCCAGTGCGTGGCTTGTAAAAGCGAGTGACAAAGAAAATCTTGAATGAAGGTTTTTGAAACCAAGACAGAAGAAAGAAAACCCAAATGGGAGATGATAAAAACTGTCATTGTAATTAATTTTGCCCTTCCCAACACAATTCCACATAGCAGCAAATTACATTTGAGCGCAGCCGGCTAGCGTGACTACTCCTAATGGCATTCCTAATTTCACTGTAGATTCTGAAAGCAGATGCTTAACACAATTGCAGCTTGTGACTGCTTTCAAAATACCAACTGTGTGCCATCACCTAGCAACCCTAATGAACACTGCCTTCAAGTGAATTCTAAGAGATGAGATTTCATTTGGCCCAGTGAAAGAGCTAGCTACAGTGGGAAAATGTGAAGAGAGAAGTATGAAATGAATAGGAGAAGCTTTGGCAAATGAAGCGAGTAAACTTGAAACATGGCAAACACGAGATTAAGAACAAAGAGTAAACAGAATTGAGCTGACTGTAAACATCGATCAAGAGCTATATCTTCCGAAGCTAAAAATATCTTTGATGCTAAAAGTGACATTGATATATTAAAAGGGGTAAATCTCCATCATTTTCACAAAACTGAATTTTTGCAACAGTAACAAAGTGCAGTGTTCAGCTTTGCCAATGTTTTTTTCTTTTTATATTCCCATGAATACTTGAGGAAATTTTCCTACACCTGAATAAACAAGGACACTGGAATCAAAAACTGAGTTTTATGTTCATCTTTAAAGAGAACAATATCTACTTTTCAGTCAACTGAATACCCTGATTTCTACACTAACCTTCGTAAATTTATTTCCTACCTATTTTACCTATTTTGAACTGCATTCCAAGACAGATAGACAACTACTTTATTGTCCATTTTGAAACAGAAAATGTTTTTCTGCTGACAGCTCAAAAATCAAAACATGGCAGGCACAAAAAGAAAGGGAGGAAATGGTACACTGCAACAAAGGGGACTAAAAGTGCAACACAAGAGTAGAAAAAAATACAATTGATAAAGTAAAGTGATGCAAAACATAATTACTTAAAACACTTGAAGGCCACAGGAGGTACACATAAAGGCTTTAAGAAGTAGTGTAAATGCCAAATAAACAGATAAACCAATCTCAGTAAGAACCACAAAACATAAGAAAAACAAGAGTAAACAAGAGTATAAATAGCACTTTAATGAGTACTAAAAAGAAATTAAAAACTTAGAAATGTAAACACAGGAAATAAAAATTAACAGCAGAAAGTAAAACAAGAGTGTAGAAATGATAGCAGCTGACAAATCAAAGCAACTTTATCCACACTAGCAACCTTGTTTTTAAAAATTAAACTGCTCAATTATTCTAGAAACATTTTTCTAGAATTATCAACAACATAAGAAAGACAAAATAGCTTACCTTGCATCTGAAGGAAATCCCACTTTATGGGCCATCACCAATGCCCCAAGGACCATTGCAAATGAGGTACGTGAATAACCAGCATGGCCCATAAATGCAAGAATGGGCAATGCATTTTTCTCTCTGTTGAAAAGTGTTGGGACATCCTAAAAGAACAAAGAACCAGATCATAATAAAAAGGTATCGTGTCAAAACCTCAGGCTGCAGCTGCCTCAGCTAAGCTGCAGCAGCTGTAGCCATGCTTTGTTGTGATGCCTATTACAATAGCAGGATTAAGTTCCTGCTATGCGTGTAGGAACAACAGGCAAGCTGCAGGGGCTGAAACCATGTTTTGTTCCTTTACAAAACAGGGAGGGAGTTAATCCTGCCTGATATTGTAATGGGTATCACAAGAAAGCATGGCTGCAGCTGCTGCAGCTTAGCTGAGGCAGCTGCAGCTTTAATATCTTAATGACACAGTGCCTAACAAAAGTGCCTTGCACACTGAGTCTCAAAACATTACAATGACATTCAAATAAGAGGTCAACATACTGCATGTATATCAAACAAATTCATTTTCAACTTGGTCTTAATTGTTCAACTGGAGGAGAGTTTTAAAGGAAGAGTTAAAGCAAAACATTATTTTTGACATGAGAAAAAAAACTTTATCTTAGCATTGTGGCAAAAATTCCATTTGGTTAGAAATGGTGAGCACTGGCACTAAAACAACCTGCCAATTGGAAGCTACTTATTCCATGATAACCAATTGAAGACATGCAGTGTGTAATGGATATATTGCACTACTGTATCTGCATAGCCCTTATTCTTTTTCAGATCCACAAGTGTGTCACCCTGCCATTCCTTGTGAATAACCTTAGCTGTCTCTGTGCTACAGAGGAAAATACATCTTTAAAGAAGTTGATGTATGGGGCAAAACACCTGTGTTAAGCCAAATGTTCAACTCATAGTAACAAACAGTATACAGAATGCTGCATAATATCCTAATACTCTCCCTGAACATGTTGTATTAAGTGAACAACAAAAAGAATGAATCATTCCCTTTCCTGTAAACATTTTGCAGTTGGATCAACATCAGTTTTCGGACAGTGACAGTGGCTATTTCAGGCCAGCCCCTGCTGCTTTCTGTTTGCAAACAATTTGACATCAGATCAATGGAGGCGAAGACACCCATCCAACATGTTTGGACTAAAACCATACTATTCAATATCCATTTAACATCATTCAGGCTTCAGAAAAAGAACTACACCATTTTGAGACCTCAAACTAACCTCGTACCTCAGTAACAAATGAGTTGTTGCTTACAGAAACACCAGTTCAACCTTCGACGGACCTCCAAATATTACCCGACCTCCATCTCATCAATTGGACCGAAATCTGATGTTGGTCCTACAGCAAACTGTTTACTTGGTTAGTTACATATGTTCATCTTACCTTCATCATCTCAAAAAATTTCTCTATACTTTGTTCATTTGGAACTCCCCTTACACACAATGGTAACCTGTGAAACCTTGAGTTGGGTGTGGTCAGTACATGAGTGTTGTATACCTCTTCCAAAATCTGTATGTGTTCGTCATATTCGATGGAATGCCTGTGAGGCTCATCGGAAAGATCCTCGGTGTTTTCATAGAAATAAAAGGAATTTTGCTCATCCCGTAAAGTGTACTTTGTGATCTACATTAAAAGAGAATGACAGGAAGGAAAAACTGAATTGCAGCTTCGATACTTATTACAATTGCTGACATGAATCTTACGGGCTTTACTATTGTTGCTGATATGAGTATGCTACATTTTTAGCTTAAAGGCTCTCTAATCTCATTCCAGACAGTAAAAATTCTCCCTATTTAAACTTTACTTCAAGCCTCCCCTCCAATTTACACCAAACTGTTGTCTAGTACACCTCAAAGACAGTGTCACAGTAACATGCACTGAATTTAAATTGTTAGAGGCAATATTGTCACAGCAGTGTG
>WURT03389484.1:0-13069 GCA_009936505.3 Holothuria glaberrima | reverse complement strand
TGAAAGGTAGCGTAGATAACTATTTAGGTTAATGTCCACTATTTTGTGAATACCTTCAGAGGTTCCGGGGCTACGCCCTTCTATTTCCATTCCGTGCTGCCCTGAAACCGGACCTTTTGACGTGACGGCCCCCTTGCAACCACATATTCAGGTGGAACGCTAACCATTTCTGAGACCTAAAGGCTAAACTCCTGGGCCACCAGCGAAAATAATTAAGGACACCATGTACGTTATACAGCCTTTAAGAATATCTACACTTTACAGCGCATAAGACATACCGTGTGGAGCGCTATGTGACGACGGATTAATTGCATAAAATTGATTCCCAAATTTTGTCCATCTCGAGCCCGGTCTCGGGAAACTTAGCGCCGAGTCACGAGTCCGGACTGTACGAGATCGAGCCCGAGCCCTTGTCTTCCGAGTCCTTAAAATCGTGACTTGAAACCGGTCTCGTCTCGAGTACTACAGCACTGATAAACAACAGTGGCACACCACTAGGAAAAATTTCAAATACGAACTACTACCACACATGCATGGCACACATTGGTACTCTCGCAGCTTTCTATCACATATAACCACTGCCGAATCCAAGCCAACAGATTACAATTAACGCCGTTCCCCTTCTGCTTTTGCAACATGCACTGAAAGTCCAAGTACACAATATCAACAGGCCAGTGATGCAGCACAAGGTTTAGTGATTGAAGGGGGGTCTTTTAAGGGGCATAACAGTTGTAAATGCATACCTGCGATAGTTTGGCACCCAGGGCAAATCCTTTGTCACCTTGTGTAGGTAGGTGCCATTCTGGAAGAGGAGTTTAAAAATTTTCGTTAAATTTTAGGTGGCTTTGATGCAAAATGGTGCTGCCTCTGACAAACTTTCGAACTGATCATATCTCAGCCCACGTCTAAGACTTAGAGTAACTCCCCATTTGATGTATTTTCTTTTCATGTACCCCACTTTGACCTATTGACTTCAAATATTTCTACTTGAATATTGGGCAAACTGATGATGAGTAAGTGGGAACCAGGCCCTCTCACCTACCTAGCCAATTGGAAGGAAATCACAGTCTGGGATTTCAAAAGGAGAGAAAAAGATTTACAAGACTGAAAAACACCCCCAAAATAACCTGATATTTGGTTGTTAATTTGCTGTTCAACACTGAGCAAGTGAAGTTCCTCTACCCATAAATCGTGTCTGCAAAAAAATCCCTAAACAGACATTAATTTCCTTCAGTGATTCAGGCAGGTGTCAGTAGTAAGTGACAATAGAGATGTCAATCCTTACTGAAAAGTGGCAGGACATACAGGAAAACAGATTGGAGTGACTCAATGGGGTCAAAGGAGCTGCAGGAGCTTGGGCCCAAATGTCTCTCCCAAGTATGGTGGGTCCAAAGTTTCCTTAGAGGGGCTCATTAAGTTGATAGGGATTATTTTTGTGACAAGTTTGAAGGAAACCATTGCATACCAATGCTTCTAATTAGACTCATTTCTCGTGTTTCACTTCCTTTAATTACCAAAAATATGAGAAATTGTAGTTCTTGTGGACAGGGATTGCATATGATAACCATGAAATGGTAAAAAGTGTCTGGTCACGAATTTGTAATAAATGATTTTAACCATTAAATACTTCTGTCATTGCCATTTCAGTTGTGAGTCAGATGTGCAGAATCTCTTTATAGTTTGATCATTTACCATCAAGATGTGAGTAAATCTCAAAAGGTGTGAAAAAAATCATGAATTTTATGAACCAACTCAATAAGCCCCTTTAAGGCCCCTACTAGAGTCAATGGCAACTTCAGTTAGTGGATCTTGGTTGCTGGACAGTTCCCACTACAGGACAATTCTAAATATTCTGGTGAGGGAAGTTGTTGGAGCAATTATTATGAGTAGGAATTGCCTGGGGGAAACCAACATTGTCTGGGATATGTCCAGGGATATTGTGTAGGGGTGGGGGTAGGGCATTGTCCAGTCACAGGATCTTAGTCATGGATCTTAGCCCTTCTGTTGTTTGGTCATCTTTCCTGACAAGGATGATGATGATACATTTCTGAGGAATGTATCAACAACCAAGTGACCGCAGTTAACAGAATGCTATAAATGTTAAAAAATGAGACCTACATAAAAGTGCAAGAACAAAATTTTAACATTGGAAAATAACATCTTTATTTGCCATCATATGAATCCATGATTTGCATGATTGTCTCCTCAATGATACAACTTGTACTATTTTGAAGTGACATTCATGATACTAATATTACTGCTGAATGCCCAAATTTTCACTCTCAGCCAGTTTGCTTCTCGAATATACTACATATCCTTGCATTTTTTTCATAAATGTATTACATTTGTATCATATGTTATAGAATGCTTTAACCTTTCATTTTTTACATTCATGAATTTATGCATAATCTGTAATATGAATTATTTCTTAACAATTGCACCAACTAAACAAAACAAATTCATAGCACCATTATAATAGCTGGTTTACCAGCAAAAAAATGTCAGTGATGGGGCAGTACCCATTTTAACCCCCTCCCCTAACCACCATGTCAACTGGGGGCCTCCTGAGCATGTCCTCCACCTCCACTGTCCTGCAGTCCATTCCCCACTGATGGGATATCCACAAGGATGAAAAGTGTCGATAATTTCCCTCTTAAACTATCATGCATACAAGCTGCATTTATTAACAAACACACACACATGTACACAAAGACAAAAAGAGGCAGGCCCATAGGCAGAACAGGGGAACAAAGCCCCTGTGCCCTCTAGACCACTGAATGCCCAGTCTAAAAGTACTGATTACCAAGGGCCATAATGAAAATCCTTCCCCTTTTTGAAGTGGTGCACCCCCTCCCAATTCAGAATGGCTGACTATAGGCATGTACAATGGTCAACATGGCTGTACAGGGTTACTTATAGTCCATTACCCCTGCTTTCCCTAAGGACCTTGCACTTGTGCCATACATGTAGTTTTTGTTCTAATAACGTGTTCCCTACATAGATCTGTTACTTTTTCACCTTGCATCTTTTAATATTATTATTTCCTGTTATCATATGGTAATGTTACCAACTAATTATACCACATAGTATTGTCTATGTTAGTTACCACTGTCTACAAGCAAGCTTTTCAGTAAACATCAGTCTGCCTACAAAGGGACTCACTAAAAGTGACATAAATAGCTAGGACTTAGGATTGCAAACTTTTCCCTATGAAATAATTTTTGGAAAAGGTCTGATCAATACTGATCAAGCTTCTTCAAATTAAGCTTATCCTAAAAATAAACATGTAACAGTATTTGCATTTTGCGGCCATGTTTTGAGCAATGGATGACATTATTATACATTTCATATTGAAGAATATTTAGTGCTACTGTACAGTACTGTGGTGTTGCTCCCTTTAAGTACATTTTTCTTCAAACTAAGATATGCAATTAATTCTAGTGTGAAGCATTATGGGAGATATGTGAGAGGGAAATGACTGCAGGTTTCATAGAACAGATGTCTGAAAATAATGCTTGCCTATTAATACATTCTTCAAAAGTGGGTCAATCACACAACAATATTGGCTATGAAATTAATTACAAAACTTAAAAAAGTTTATGCCTCAATAGTCAACAAAACAATTCATGAGACTTGTACCATCAAGCATTCTTATGTAACAGCTTGGCTTGATTACAAAAGATGGCCTGGTCTAAAACTTGGCAACAACTTTATGACAGCTAGTCTAGGCAAACAATTGCCTTCAGTTTTCAAGCATGGACTAATACCATTTTGATAAGAAACGTTAAGCCTTGTTCACAGTTTTCCTGCCAGTTGTGCTGGTAGATATCTGATTATAGACTTTGGAATGTTCTTGGCATCAGTACACCCTGAAACATATAACAAGAAAGCCACATAAATTACCTAAACAAAATAATGTTATACAATCAAGGTACAGTAACACCACAAGTTTTCAGTAAAACACTTATCAGTGACCCTATTCTGAATTAGTAAAACTTTGTATCCTACTTCATGAATGGCTCTATTTAGTCATGTGACATTATTTTGTAGCTTTATTGTTAAATTCAGGTAGAATACTTCTCTAGTTTACCATAAGTATTTCAACACATGAAGAAAGATGAAAGATACTTCTAAAGGCAAATAAGAGAAGATTTGTGAAACTTGGCTGATTTTTCACAACCAGAATGCAAAAAACACCTGTGGTTTCGATGATTAATAATCATACATGTGTAATCCCAAATAACGAAGAATGTCATTTCTTTCAGTGAGTAGTTGAGCGAGATCTTAATGTGCTGGGAACATAGTTTGCGCTCATATTTGACCTTGGGAATTTTTGGGAAATTTTGCTTTTTGAACTCATGGTAGGAATAGGTATTAAACCAGAATGCAGAAATCCATTGAGGTTTCGATGATATATGTTTTATTCCAAATAATACCATGTTCCATTTCTTTCAGTCACCGGTCAAATGCTATCTCAGTGTGTTGGAAAATAAATTTTATGTTCATTTTTGATCTTGAGAATTTTTGGAAAATTTCGTGTTACCTCTGGTGACCCCAGACAATGGATCTTGGGAATTCTTGAAAAATGTTGCTTCTTGACCTCTGGTGACCCCAGATGACCTTTGACCTCCACCACAGGATGTAGTTTTCTTACCATCACCATAAGACATCCACATGCCAAGAATGAACTCCATCCAATTAAGCTTCCCACCTTAAGATATCATGTTAACAAAGTTTTCAGAGTTTTAAACCCTGTGACCCAGATGACAAAAACAAAAGGATCCTTTTCATTACCATAAGCTATCCACATATCAAGTATGAAATCTATTCAAGCTTCCTGACTAGAGATATCCTGTTAGAAAGGTTTCTGACTTTGATCCCCAGTGACCCTATATGACCTCTGACCTCCACAAAAACTATAGGATTCTTCTTCATAAAATACCACATCCACATACTAAGTATAAAATCTATTCAAGCTTCCTACCTTGAGATATCGTGTTAACGAAGTTTTAAGACTTTGACTCCCAGTGATCCCAGATGACCTCTTTGACCCCTACCAAAAACAATAGAGTTCTTCTTACCATAATACATCCACTTACTATGTATGAAATCTACCAAAGCTTCCAACCTTGACATACCATGTTAACCAGGTTTTCAGCTTTTTACCCCCAGATGACCTTTGACCTCCACCACAAACAATAGGATTCTCCTTCTTACCATAATGCATCCACATACTAGGTATGAAAGCTATCCAAGCTTCGTATACCTTGAGATATTATGTCAACAAGTTTTTCAGAGTCTGACCCCCGGTGACCCCAGATAACCTTTGAACTCCACCAAAAACATGAGCTTTTCCTTAGCGTAGCCCATCCACATACTATGTATGAAATTTATCAAAGCTTCCTACGTTGAGATATTGTATAAACAAGGTTTTCAGAGTTTGGTGACCCCAGAAGACCATTGACCTCGACAAAAAGAATAGACCTCGACCTTCGACCTCAACAAAAACAATGGGATTCTTCTCAACATGGGGCATCTATGTACACATACACACACATGCACATACATATCACATACTATCATTAATGCACAGGTTTCTCTTTTCATTGAAACCAAAAATTATGAACTTTATTCAACTTCAATGTTTCTGTTGATCTGACCAGTTATGACATGCTAACCTTAGCTCAAGTAATGTTTTTTTGTAAACCCGGTCATGACGTCTTAGCCTTAATACCCTCAACTTAATGCTTTTGTGAACTTTGCCAGTGAGTCATGACATATTCATCTTACCACCATTTACACTTTGCTTAAATATTTGGATTTCTCAAGCAAAAGTACACTTTGGACAGGATGGGTGTAGTGTTCTATGCATTGCTTTCCCTTAATATCTGTTTGCCCAGCAATGCTCACTAAGGTCACTGCTGGAATGTCTATTTCTATATCCTGCTCTCCTGCTGAGATCGCAATCATATTTGATATGTTATGACCACTTCTGGTCAGAGCCTGGTCCTGTACAGCTAAATTGTAATGTTATACTAAACATCTCTGTCACAGAAACAGAATAAGGTAATTAGCTAAAGCTGTGTCAATTTGAGTTCTAAAAGTCATAAAATATTAAAAATAAGGCATGCACTGTGATCAGTGGTGGGTTCAAAATACATGGCCAAAATGAAATTTATTGGTCCTACTCTGTCTTCACAGCTTGTTTACGGTCTGAGTTATATGAGGTACTGTAAATAATGTGATACTTATCTACTTTGTTTATGAAGCATGGTCAAAGTACAACCACTAAGGATCGAACACTTCCATGGCTAAAGCACTGCACTCCCAATTATCTGGAACTTCATGTCACAATACAACAAAATATTTGTCTTCTTACCAAAGCCTATTTGAAAGCCACTGCAATTTGTTCAAACTGCTCTATCTTAGCATCTTTGACATCATAGCACACTGAACAGGTTATGCATACCTACTTTTAACTGGATACTTTGCTGAACAGATGTTTTTCCCACATTTGCAGTCAAGTTTGCTTACACTTGTTTTGTATTCTTAAATGAATGGCCTCTTTGTCATTCCACCACTGTATTACTTGAAAATACTTTTAGTTTAATTTAGGTTTGTACTAGGCAAACTGATCCCTTGCAGCCTATATATTCTGATTAACTGACATTCTGTCAGCTGATAAACACTAGAAAAGATAACCCTCTGAGATTTGAGCTGCCCTTACTTACTTATTTAATAGAAATGATGCATATGAAAATCCCTGAACTTGAAGTTCACTTACTTTATTACTATTATCTAATGTGAGCAGCTATATACATTTTTAAGAGATGATCAGGCTGACAATACACTACAACTTTCTTCAAGTGCCATGTTAAACATCTTTTAGTTAGTAAGTAGTGAAGCCTGAGACTCACATTTGTGGGGCAAAGAGTGGGGCACCTAGAGTTACATTTCACTCAGGCAAGATTTACAGTTAAAACTGCAAATTTTGAGCTATCCCACTACATGATTCTGTAAGCTTATTTGAGGGAAGAGAAACAGGGAGCAAGGATTTTTTTTTTGGGGGGGGGGGGACATGCCCCTGCTATAGGTCATTTTCTTTTACAATTATAAGCCATTTTTGTTCTCTGCATCAAAATGACTGAGTTAAGTTCTACTTTCAAATATCAATGTCATTAACATTTATAAATTATTCTTAGACTTACTATTTAATCATGGACTAGACTTATTAATTTGTCTACCACCAGCTGACCCCATTAGTGAATTTTACCGACTCTTGACCAAGCTCCAAAACAACAGGAGTCTATCCTTCCACTTGGACCATCCACTAACATTACCTTTCTTAATACATCTTATGCAAAAGAACATACAGCATTTCAGCTACTGATTATTAGGGTTCCATCCAAGTTCCTCAAAAACAATAATGAAATGGCCAATCAGTTCATATACCAGCAAAGCTGGGCAACACATGTTTTCCAGTCTAGTAGTGTGATGATACTGCCATACAGAACAAGGAAAAACTCACAATGCTATCCACAGTTAGAGTGTTTATACTGGTGCAAACAAAGACAGCTAAAAGCATTTATACTAGAACTTGGGGGTGGGGGTGCCCAACTCTACATCAATTCCTGGAGGTGAGTAGAGTTACAATTCTTTTTCCATGTAATCTGTTGTAATCTGGACTCCTGTATAAATTTCGATAATACTATCAAAAATTTGCACAAAATTATCATATTATGTAGTTAGGGTTCTTAGCCAATACTCTCTGAAGGCTACTGTCAGATGAAAGTGCTTGCCATTGTTCACCTTGTGCACACAGTTGACTCACACTGTGAATAGGCCCATTGTTGTTCTCATCCTTCAGTAACTGAAGGATAGAATAATCTAGCTCCCCTTAACAGTTGCCTTCTGTCAAAAATTTTTGTTATTGGGACACAGCTAGCTCTTTTGGTTCATTTCTTAATTTCAACACCACTTACACCAGTTTTCTCTTCAATTGAATACTATGATTCACCCATATTGGCAGTTCGGCACCTTAGCCATTGAGAATTCTGTAGTTAATTGTTTATAAATTAATACTCACTGGTGAGGCCCTAATTAACAGTCTTTAGCTGACTGATATATGACATTATTGTAGTAGTTGTGATTCCTTTCAGACAGGCAACAAATGAGAGGTGTTGGTACCCAACTCCACAAATATTGCAGACACCCAAGTATGCATTTTAACAAACAGATAAATTCCAGCTCTCATACTAGTAGACACACTCATTCAGGTCTGCTCACTACTGCATTTGTTAGTGTAATAAAATTTATGTAAAAGGGTTTTCCCTTGGCATTCTTTTTGTGAGGCACCTCCTCACAGTTTTTGGTCACTGCCCGACATAAATTTGCTATAATTGCCCTCTGAACTGTAACAGCTATAGAAATATTGATATTCCCCCCTTCCCCGCCCCTCACTGTTGGTGCCAAAGCTGGCACTATTAACCCCATGGACTAATACCACCTCACACTCTCTAAAGCCTAGGGGAAACTCTGTAAAAGCATAAATGCACCTCGGAGATGATGTAATTAAAGCATTAGTTATGCATAAACAACACTCTCAAAAGACAGCAAGACAGTTACTTCTGAGATACAAAAATTCTTTGAAACCCCTTTATTAATCTTACCTGATAAGGCCATTGCAACACTGAATTCTCTCTTCAATATTTCCAGCATTAGATATACCCCTTCCTCACCCTAGAATAAAAATAATTGGAGTTTTTGTAAATTTACCATACCTGATAAAATCTTAGACAAACCTATACTTTCAAAGAAATATTGTAGGAATAATGAGGGCAAATTCAACCTCAAATGTCAATTTTTGAAAAATTTTATGCATGGATGAAAAGAGTTCAGAACTAAACTTTTATCCAAAAGGGGAGTATATCTCACAACAATGACTTCATGCTACACATTCAAAAAGTCACAAATGGCAGGCCTTAAATAAATTTTCTATGATTAAGGGGTTGAGGTCTTTATCTCCTTGATTTGGGCATTTTCTGAGGTAATTAATGGCCATTTTCAGGCATAGCTCATAATAATTTTTGGAAAAAAAAATAAAAAAACTAACTTCAAAGTGAAAATTATTTGCGGGGGGGGGGGAGCACAGCCCCCACAGCCAGCCAGGTTTTGACACATCTATACACATAATGATCAAGCAAATTCAAGAAACTGTGTCTACCTACAAAATGAGGTTCATACTCCTACTGACCACTTGAATTTATCTTGCAGATTCCATCTTAAAGGTTGAAATCTTCCTATATTATCCCACTTGAAATTAAGGAGATCATGCACGATGCTGGATCTATTGCACACCACTCAAACACCACGCACATATCATGTTTGAATTTAAAGGTATTTCCATGTTAAGAGAGATTCTTTCCTTGTAAAAAGTAATACTCAGCTTTCTTTAAATGCATTGTGTTACATCTGCACAATCCATCAAAAAGCTGTGATTAATCTTAAAATTTCCCTAGAATATGGCAGAAACTTTTGAAAGCATTCAGAACTGACAGGGAATACAAAAAATATATACAGGTGATGTAGAAGATTAAAAGACATGCAAAAGATTTGTCTAATCAATTTACTGATATGACACTACAGATTTCCATCATTCGATGGCCCTAAGTTAATGAATGTTTTGTTAATAATCAGTGCAAGCGATGGATGTGGTTTCTGTAATTGAAAGAGGTAAATTTTCATGATTTAATGGCTTGAACTTCATGGGAATATCCTCAATTTTTGGCAGTAATTATGCCTAGACAAGGACAGGAACATTTCAGCCATGTTATCCAGTTTCACCAGTGACTTACCTTATATGTCAATCCCCAAAGGGCAGGTCTACCGACAAAGACTGCCCTCGCTCCCAAAGCAAGTGCCTTGAGGACATCAGTTCCTTGTCTCACCCCTCCATCCAGGTACACCTCAACATTAGACCCTTTCACAGCTTCCACCACCTCTGGGAGAGCATCAATCTGTGGATTGAAAAGTCAAAATTTTCAACAGCTATTTCACAGCATCTTCCTGATAAGTGTTTAAATTCCGTACCTTATTTGTACTTCTGTATTTATGTAATCTTACAAAACATACCTGACATCACCACATGGAAGTCTTAAGAGAGAAACTATGTCTTAGTTATTGATTTCTCTTACTGCTTCATCATGTGTTGGGATCTATAGAATCCCCTGCCATCAATCACAACCACTGACACCAAACATGCTACCAAGCTTTTGATAAAATGGTACATTTATCCGTGCAATTATTTTTTTGAGAAAGTCTCTAAAGAATAAAGAAATCAAAACCTTAGCTAGGTGGGATCTGAATGGTGTATGACTGCTCAGAAATGTGAATTTTAGCAAAGGAAACTCACTGAAGCAAGTACACCATCTAGCTGTCTGCCTCCATGATTGGAAACAATAATTCCTGCAACACCACTTTTCACTGCCATTTTAGCATCTTCAGCTGTAATAGAAATGAAAATAAATTCTTCAAACTTCACTGTTATCTTCTACTATGTAAAAAGTGCTTTGGTGAATGTCTTCTATCTATATACCATGAAATCACTCACTAAATGATATCTTAAACCAAAATGTATATTAATGTACATAAGGTGCAAAATGTGCCCCTACCATTGAAAAGTTGATCAGTCATTACAACAAGAGAGAAAAACAAGCATGAACATATTAGGAAAACGCTCATTCGTAAAGCAATCTGCATGGAACATATACCTGAGAGAATTCCCTTCAATACAATTGGTAATGAAGTTACTTGTTTTAGCCATTCTATATCCTTCCATGTAACTGCAGGAGAAATTGAAATTGGGCCATACATATCACCCTCCTGATCAGTGGATTTCTGGACTTTTTCAAGGTGAGGGAGGCTGCAATACAAGAATATCAGAATATTGTATTAAATGTATTATTTGCATTATAACTCTTGACTGTGAGATTCACACATCTCCTGGATTCCCACAATGAAAACATTCTTAGGCAAGTGATTCCTTCTTTTCATTGTACAGCCTTAATTATATACTTGTATGGAAGAAAATGCAAACAGCCCTTTAAACCATCATGGATTGTGCTCTTATTTGATCACAATGATACTGCACAACTGATCTACATATAAAATGCTGTAGCCACAGTGGATATCCAGGGTGAAGGGGTAGGGGGATACATCCCCCATTTTTTTAGTGCTGCTCCTATCAACTTTCACTTTTTAACACAGAAACTTTTGCTTCAAATGCCCCTTGGTTACCCACCCCTCCCCCACTTCAACTTCTTGAAACAAATCTGCACTGCTGAGTGTGGCATTCTAAGAGCTGATCATTCCCGTGTACTATTGTAAATTGTAATCCTCACAGGAAAGCACAGTAAAACAGTTGAATATGGATGGTAGGGTTTCACAGCCTTATTTGCCATAACTGCCTTAAAATTGTTATCATTATAAAGGCAAGGGAAGACAAAGGGGTGGGAGAGAGATAGTAAATTATACCTTATTACTGAGGTAAAAGTGACAAGCAATAAGCCAGGAATTACTTAATTCAGCCAGTTACTGATTCATACAGTGTCACTACCTTCCAGGTCATACATCATTGAACAAATGCAAATAGAACTTGGTAAACAGAAACTAGATAAAGATGAGAATTTTTATGATACTGTATCAGCAATATCTGCCTATTTTAACAGATAGCTGTGTACATGTAAAATCTCAATATTGGCCCATGTCAATATTTCAAATAGAAAGATCTGCACACAAACCGAAGGGTATGCTTCTTTCCCATGACATCAGCCTACCAGCAGTATGCCACCAGACAGAGAACATGTAATTTGACGGGTCATCGTTGGACAACCAGAATGCAAAAATGCATTGAATTTTGGAGGGTAGATTATTTTTCAAATTACAAAGAAAAAGAAGTATTGCAGAAAGACAATTATGCAACTGTTAAGATAGCATATGTCAGGATATAATTTCAAAACTACATGAAAGTTGGATAAACTGCTGTTAGGAACTGTTCCTGCTAAGAAAAGTGCCAAAATGGGTACAGGGAAAAGAAACATCAATTTGATACAGACATGATGAAATGCAGTATATTGTGATGGCAGTTTACAAGGGGGCTTAAAAAAATGGATTTAACAATTGTCCTGCCTTTATGCAAGTATCTTCTAACTGTACTATGTTGAGTTGCAATTAGATAACAGGAAGGAATATCTATGGCAGTTGGTAATCAACAATATATGTGTATCACCTTCATAATGTTCTAGATAAAACATAAGACTGACTACATTTAAACTTGCAGTTATGAATGAGCACTTTATTTGCATTACAACTGCAAAAAGTAAAACACCTATCAAAGCATTTAAAAGATTACTACATACTACTGTGAAAGTGTGTGGAGCATTCAGTTCCAATAGTGCTGGAATAATTTTTCTAATGGGAAGACATCTAATACAGTAAGCAATTTATGAATGTTTTACTTACAGTCATGGCAAGATGTCAATGTGAAAGCACTTGAAGACATTTCAGTGATAATGGGCACATTTTTGGGAGAAAAAAGTGATAGCACATGCCATCTTAACCACACTGCAATACATTCCCAAAGTCTAAGTTATGACATCTTCTGCTGAAGATGTGTTTTTGCCAGAAACATCATAGGCTTTTCCAAAGTCACAAAAAATATAACAGCAAACTTTGTGTATGTCTGATTGCTTCTCTTAAAGGAATGGTTTAAGCAAAAAAAAAAAAAATTAATTTTGATATGTGAAGAGGAACTAAATCTAGCAATTTGGTGAAACTTCCATTCAAATCTGATGTGAAGTACTTGAGATATTAGAAAATAAAGTTACTACATTTGTGGACAAGTGTGCTTGAGCCAAGCAGGGGTCATATCAATTCTTCACATCTATGAGAAATGCTTGGTTTCCATAATTTTTCCAGTCTGTTGTATTTATCTCGCGGTTAGTAGGGATAGTAGCTTCGTATGGAGAATTTGAAGTTTGTAAAATATTCATGCCTTCCATGCATTCACATT
>WURT03389265.1:12204-23339 GCA_009936505.3 Holothuria glaberrima | reverse complement strand
GTCAGTCAGTCAGTCAGTCTATCTGCTGTATGCTCTTTTCTCTCTGACTGCATCACCTTCTCAGGAATACCACAAAAAATCTAACATTCTCGGGCACTTTGCAAGCCTATGTTTAAATGATGACAGCAAAAGAGAAAGAAAAAGAAAAAGATTTCACTAATTTCCTTCAATTTTAGGAGTTAAGAACAGATTGTTAGGCAGTCAAAGTGATCAATAGATGGTAAGAAAGAAAATGACTACACACAAAAAAGTTTCAAGTTAAAAACTCCAGCAGTTTTGGCACTTTAGTGTGACTGCACTTTACTTCAAAGTCATTTCCATCACCATCCTTGCAAAAAGTCCAGATCTTTTTCTGATATTTTCACAGACTTGAAAAATATTTCAACTTTTACAAGAAGACTCCCAATTAAGAAAAATTTCTGGCAATACACTGGCAATCCATCTTGGTTTTTAGCAAGTGTGGACAAAGTAGGACAGAATGCTCCACAGAAATTTTCAGCGATGATATGGGTACATGAATGGCCATGTCAGCATAAAAAAACTTAGAATACCCTGACACTTAAAAAGCAGGGACAGGAATGTGACATTTCCCCCTCCCCACTTACCCCTGCCCACTATAAGGTTTGATATGAAATTGTTCCATGCACACGGAAATTTGATAACTCTTACTTGTGCAAATTTAGCACTCAAGACGAATCACAAACTACATAACAAGCAAGGGTATTCGAGTTTTACATGTTCCCTTGCATTAACCCCTGTCCCTGTACTCATTCTAAAAGTCAGTATCCTGTAACACATACCTTCACAGTTCCAATGTTTTCTCATCCCAGGTATATTTTCTGAGTCACCCTCTTGTGTAATGTGTACTATCACAACCCCCCTCCCCCCCCCACTGCAAAACTTCTGTTACTGTATTCAATCTATTTAATCTCAGAGTTTGTCCAAAAAGGTGCATGCAAAAACCATTAAGCTTTTCACTTTCTACTCCTTTAATGAAACCATCATTTCATGTTATTCTGTCAGTAAAGCTTTCTTCTCTATGTAAGCATAACTTTGCTTCTCCTGCCCTCACTGCACTCCTTCACATCCACCCCTTCCTTAAAAAGTCATGTACTAATCCATCTTATAGCCACTCCATCAAGGCAAGAAAACATTTCCCAACTACGTCAAGTCTTACATCATGACAGGTACAGTTGAATCATTTCACTCCTGTCACATATCAATCCCCCTCCCCCCTCAATTCATTGCACCTCAAACATAGTATCGCTTTTTCTGTCTTATCTACTAATTCTGACCATTATTCAACTTTCCTTTGTCATAAGAAAGAGGTCAACACAGCAAAAATATCACAGCAGAGAGATACAAAACATAGCTTATAACAGATGATGCTTCCTACAGGCAACCCGTGATCTGACACCCCCCCCCCTCCACCCTCACCCCAACTGACATCATCATGCACCCTTCTGAAATCAAAGAGTGACCACCACAGCAAACTACAAAGCAGAGATAGCAACAAGCATAATTCTCCATTGAAGTGAACAGAAATGCAGACAGTGAATTTGGCAATGTTACCATGGAAACCTCTCACCTTTGTTTACTGCCTCTACGGCTACTAAACTCTCTGCAGAAATACCTGAAAAGGTATTCATGAAGTAAAAAAAGTAATACTTAAATTAAAACTACCAAAAGAATACCCGTTACTTAATCACTTTCATGGCTTTTGTAAAACGAAAATTGTGAATCAATACTAGGGTCATGAGGTGTTTACGCCACTTTTGCTATCAAATAAATTTTAAGACTAAAACATGACCTACCATACCAAAATCTATCATCTCCCACAATCCTGACTTTGAAGGGAAACCCTCCCACCCAATTCCTTTGAATAACCATATAGGGAACTCTAAGCCATGGAATGATTCATTTGACCCATGTGACAACATTTTTGTAGCTAGGTCGCTACATGTGTCACTACATTGTTACAATTTATGGAAGATAATTATGGTATTTCCCACTGGTATGGAATTTTGTATTGTTGAACATCCCTTGGGGAGGAAGAAGGCAGGAATTTGTCAAAAGCCAAGAAATTTTTGTAGTTAAATTATGGCACCTGCTTATAACGTCTCAAAATAGTATGGTTCAAAATAAAGTGATGGATAATACAGATGGCAAATGACAGGAAAAGAATTGAGTGTACATTGTTTGTTGTCCATAAGTTAAGTAAGAGCATGGAGGAATAATATAGCCTACACTTCAAAGCCTAACATGCTTGAGAGTAATAGATTTTGGCACATGGCAAAAAGAGCTCAGAGTCAAAGATGCAACAGCGGTACTGATAATTTGATTAAATACTGTAGTCTCTGAGTTAGTATAAGAATTCATGACAAAAAAGGGTTGAAATCCGTCTTTCAGGAACCCACAATGCCTCATGCCTAAAATGGTAGTCCTTTAAGATCACTTCATTTTATCATTTACAGGAATTAAAACTTCTTACATAATAGGAAACAAGTCCATGATCCTGACAGCTGGATATAAAGAAGAGATAACCGTAATTTTTTCTGGCTAAACTGTATACTTTTCCAAAACCGTTGATAATTAGTTTTTCTTTAAACGATGTTTGTAATCACTCCTCTTCAGAAAATCTACAAAAACCACTAAAACCCTTGAACATTTCAGAAATTTACTTTCTAGCAAAACAGAATGTGATTCTCAATAGCTGGATATATGAGGGTTACCATAATTTTCGGTAACTGTTTAAGTTGGTTTTTTTCGTTAGCTTATTTTTCTTTCAATTATGCTTTTTTTTTCTCGCTCTTTTTAGAAGATATAAGAATTAAGGCCCCTTCAATACCAGGCATTATTGGGGAAATGAGATAAACAGTTGAATATTTTTCAATCACTCACCTGTAAACATGCTTCTAAATTCTTGTTCAATTTGATGAGCTCTTTCAAACATATCCTTGGCTTGCTTGTTGTTTACCTTCTCCCTCAAAAAGTGAGGATCTTTTTGCTCTCTATGGCATAAAATAAACCAAAAAAGACAAAATACTTAAGAAAATGTTGAAACTGACCTTGCACAAGATATTTGCCATAAATCTGTAATTACAATCATTTGTTCTCCCCCTACCCTTCCTTCTGATTAGAAACTTGATTTGGAAACAAGTTTATACCTTTTTGACAAATGATTTTCAGAATTTGGAATTTTGCATTTCAAGCATTTTATGGCTGAGTTCCACAAAGAGTATCCCTCCATCATAACTTTCATTATTTGGCAATCTTATGCAATAAATAAAACTTAAAGGGCATAAGCAGTTGCCTAACCTTATTTTGAAACAACAGCCAAATCTCACAAATTTCTTCTATTTCTCTTCCAAGTACCTTTCATGATATTTTAGGATTTGAGTATTGCATCTTCAAGGAAAAGCAAGGATTTATTCCTCATAAATTCACGTTTCAGTGAGAAAAATGTTGTCACATTATTCTCAAGAGCCATTCATGAAAAAGGGTAGACTATCACACTAATACAAATTGGGGTGACTGCATTTCCCTTTAAAGGGGCTCATTGAGTTGACATCGGTTTTTTTGGGGACAAGTTTGAAGGAAATCATTGCATGACAATGCTTCTAATTAGCTTCATTACTCATGTTAAACTTCCTGCAGTTACTGAAAATGTGAGAAATTTTATTGTTTGTTGGGAAGGGATTGCATATGCTTACTATATAATGGTAAAAAGTGTCTGGTCACAAAGTTGTAATAAATGATTTTAATCATCGATTACCCTATCGAAGCCATTTCTGTTGTGAGTCAGATGTGCAGAATCTCTTAGTTTGATCAATACCATCAAGATGTGAGTAAATTGCAGCAGTTGTGGTAAATATCATTAATATTGTGAACCAACTCAATAAGCCCCTTTAAGATGGAAAGTAATTCTATTTAAAATAGGTCCAGGATGCCTCTAACTGCAGGAAACTTATTCATAACAAGAGCAACACATTCCACCATGGCAATAAACATAAAAATGGAATTACTAACTAACGTTAGAATAAAATTTCCACGAAAATGATGTTTCATCTGAAACATGATCAAAACAAAACCTATTACTGAAATTTACAAAATTTCTTACCTTATTTGTTTGATATTTTTAAACTTCATAAATATAATGATAGGATAGAGATTACTTTTATTCAATCTCTTGCAGATAGCTGGTGAAACGCCATCCAAGATACAATGACTCCCCTAAAAGAAAAGAAAAAATTATATATAAAATATGGTACTCAAATAAACACCACCCATGAAAATAATTGAGTGGAAAATGTTAAGAAACTCTTAATTTGAGATAAAATTTACACACTTGAAACAAGTCAACTGCAATGTAATTCTGTTGATAAAAATTCTCTTCCACAAAAAATTCTGAAGTATTCTGTCAAATATTGTGGAATCATATGAACAACTGTATCATCAAACAATTAAACAATTGTAATATCACTGGGTGCTTTCAGTGGTCAAAACTAAGTGTCTCATTCTACAATGTTTTCTAATTGAAAGCCTTTGTCAACATATCATTACCCAGGGTTTGTACGGTGTGTATACTTTCTACAAGACAAAGAAATCAAGAACTTTTAAACTCTTTTCATGGACCAAAACTTCTGCTCAAGTAAAATGTATTTCTACAGCAGTTTAAAACTTTTTTGTAGATGTTACACCATGACAAAAAAAAGCTGGCAAAAGCAGAGTGCCATGTAATTTAATGTGTAACAAGTAAAAACTTAAACCAAAACTGCTCTCATTAAATGAGATCCTTGAGCTATCACAAGCCCAGGACATTTATCTTGATATCCCTAAATCTAAACCAAACTGGACATAAGGCACCAGGTTTGCAATGCTTACCCCTTCACAAATATCTTTTATAGCTTGAGTAGGAATGCATTCATAAAAGCCCTCAGGCTGTAGGCCATCTAAGAAAATGTTTCCAGCCATGTCCCTGTCCAAATCCTGGACTGATGCTCGTTTGCTCTCTGGAAAAAGAACAGACACCACAAAATCATAAACTTATGTGCAACCAAACACCAGACACTTACACAAATAATTTGACATAAACAAACTGCCTCACTTTCATAAATGTCAGAACGCAATAAAGCATACTTCATCTGATTTTATTAGCAAGGGTCCTTGGTTTGTCAGCTTTTCTGTCTCTCTCTTGCTCATTTTGTTACCACAGTAATATGTACCTATTAAGGAATACCTATTTTAGTTGTAACCTTAGTCATATTCTCAGCTCAGAGATCTTTGCAATGTTATGGAACCATACCTCACCTCCTATTCTACTGTAGTCAGATTTCACTGATACCTTGCAGAGGCACTACTGAACTGATGCAAACCTTTTAAGACATTGAACCACATCAGCAGTTAAGTTTTAAGTTACAATATTAAACCTTCAACAACTGTCATTTCATACCTTTTCCTTGCCCCCATGAAAATTCACAAGGAGTTTGATTCCAAATGCTGGCTGAAAACTGTGAAAGGTCTAAGGACAAGTAAATGTCACACCTACCTATTCGGTGTAAAAGGCATTAAAACTAGCTGCAATTCCATCAAAATCAATCAAAATGACAATTACAAAAAAAAGACAATTACTGTTTTTGCACTTAAATTATGAACAAACATGAGCTACCTGTGCAAATTTGTGACATAGAAAGAGGGAATCAATCTCTTTAAATCGTTTCCTTTTTAGGGACAATTCATGATTTTACCAGGCCTATCACATGTCATATTCCAACTTACATAACCTTTACAGATTTTCATTTAATGACCATTAGCTCCCCATCAGCACATCCTGTTAACTCATATGATCTACAAATACTACATTAATGTACGTCACACTGGAAAGTGTAGTGTGAAATTGGTTAGGGCTTGTGTTGTTCATTAAAAGGAAAATGCAGTCCACCCAATTTGAATGAGTGTGCCCATCATCCTAGTTCAGGAATAGCTCTTATCAATCATGTGACAACATGTTTGTTACTCAATTGTTAAATAAATGCAGAAAAACTCCTTGGTTTACCTTCAATATTCAATGCTTGTATACAAAAACATAATAAAAGATATTTGAGCGAAATAAGACATTCGTAAGATTTACCAAACTTTTGAAAATAAACTTGGGGCGACTGACACCTCCCTTTAAACAGTGTCCTTAGGAATCATGCTTTATCTCAATCATTTCTCTCCAGCCATCTGCTAAATGCACCATGCAAGTACAACCACTTGGAGCGATTGTTAGTAGGACAGGTTAAAACTGACCAAGTTATGCCCCTTTGACAAGAGGTGCCTAGAATCAGCACATTAAAAATGCAAGACCTTGCACAAGTTGCGCATAAATTTTTTTTGTGTGTTTTTTTAATTTAATGTTTAAACAGCCAAATGTATATCCTACCTGGCACACGGCTGAATTTATCAGGTGATTCATCCACCAACTTTGAAGCCACTTTATCTGTGTGAGGGCCAAGAAGTACGACCGGTCTCTTGATGCGAACTGTTAGAATGATGAATAAACATTTTATTACTATACTACTCAAATATTTCACACTAGGTTATTAATATACTTCATAGGATTGAACTGCTCAGTTAATTAGTTTGTTAGATGAGGTTTTACGGCTCAGTTTCTAACCAATTGGTTTAAGTCGGGCTGGCCACAGCCTTTTTTCCAGTTGTGGCTCACTGGCTTGTTTTCCCTACTCCATTGCTGAACTGATCAGGCATGACAAAATCTCCTGAGCGATTATAATAAGCACCTTAATATACTGGCTATTTGAATTATTATCTCCTGGCTATGGATATTTTATTGTCGAAGTTCACTAAAGAATACCACGTCAGTACAATGCTAAACAGTTTTATTTTATTGTCATGGTCTCCTTAGCCGGTAAGAATGGGAGCAATATTGCAAACAAAGCAGTTAGACAACATTCCTCATTGCCTGTGTTAAGTTGGGGAAAAACTTTTAAAATAAAACAAGTAAGTTGAAATATATGCCTGACACTTTCAAACAGACCCACTAACTAAACTTATCTTTTGGGAAGAACTGTAAACCATATGGAAAATACCAATCATTGCAGCATAGATTCAAACAACCTTTCAAGAATTTTTGTGATACCTCCCAGGATAGCTTCTGGTGGTTCTGAGGGGGTTGCATGTTTTGCATTCAGATAATGTAACAACTTGAACGTCACTGTTTTTTATGATGCGATGACACTAACAAGGTTTTCGAAACTTCTTTGGCCCAAGATAACTCTTTCAAGTATAAGAAATAAAACCCAACTTTCCAATCAAACCTACTGCCTTTCCTAGCCTTTCCAGTTTAACTTCAGAGGCCTTGACCTTCACCACACACAACAGGATTCTTTCCTTTAATATGTCACATACATATCTTACATAAGTATGTGACTAGATTCAGCTACCATTTTGCAGATTCCTTGTTTTCATGTAAAGCATCACAAAACACACACACAAACATTCCCATACACATAGACAACATCTCTAACCCCCCCCCCAAAAAAAAAGGAAATGCCTGCAATCTCGTACAAACAATAGTAACAGTATTGGCTGATTCTAAAATGGATAATAATGGATATTTAACATTTCTGATTTTACAGCAGTGTCGTCAGTGGTGACTAAGTATGAAGATTTTGAATACTTACTGTCCAATCTTTCAACTCTTTGGTAAGTTGGTATGTCTGCCTCTGATGTAAGAAACAAAACAAGAAACCATAATCAGTTGTTTTCCAAGATCAAGCTGTAATGCTTCACGAGCGCCAGTTACCTGACGACACTTCACCACAAATACACATTTCACTAGTACAAACTGTAAACAATGTACAAATCAGCCACTTATAATTGATTTGTATACTGGCAGGATTACTTGGAACTTTGAGAAAAATCCTAATCAATTAATCTGCCATAATGGAAGAGTATATGCCAGAAAAATCCTAATCAATTAATCTGCCATAATGGAAGAGTATTTGCTAAAAATTAGGTAACTTGTGAATGCTTATTAGTATGAAATAGTGAGTACAGACTGTTAGTTTATTCACAATCAGCCCCTTCCCCTCAAAACAGCTCCAATAAGGATTAATCATAGTACTGTGGAATGAGTTACTCATACCATCATGAATAGGAACATCAGATATGGATCCTTCGCTGAAATCCCGGCTGTCTTTTGAATTACTTCTTGCGGCTTTCTTCCGTCTGAAAAAGCTACTCCCCCTTTTGCCCAGTGAAGCCTTCCTGGAACTCCGCAGGCTCTCCTCCAGCCTCTCTTCGCTGACCGAAGGCCTTAGAAACAGCTGCATGGCTAGGCTGTGGAAGGTAAAATGGTATAAAGATTGACCTGATGCATTACACTGGCATTACCTAATGTATGAAACTCTTAAGAACAGCAAGCCAATGAGCTACAACTGGTGAAACAGGTATCAATACCTCATGCATTACACTGGCATTACCTAATGTATGAAAATCTTAGAAACAGCTATATGACTAGGCTGTGGAAGGTGAAACAGGTATAAATATCCAATGTATTACAATGAAGTAACCTACTCATAAACACTCTTAGAAACAGCTGCATGTCTAGACTAAAGAGGATGAAAGAGGTATATTGAATGAAAGATGTATAAATGCATAAGGCTTCCATGACTCCACAAAAGTTATAAATCCAGTACTTGCAACTGATAAATTAAAATTCTCAACATTATTAAGTTAAGCCTAGACTTGCTGACTTGGACTTGTGTTCCAATCTTTCTGACATCAGTAACATCATAAACTATAACTTGCCAGTGCTAACTTTCCTTCGCTTCATGCATTTTTCCTTGAATATGTTATTTAGAGACTGAAAAATAGTAAAGACTTGGGTATCCCCACAAATTTTTACACTGGATGAACCCTTAATGGACTCTGGCCCAACAATCCCTGTTCCCAACTGTCTGAAATATTCACCCAAACCTGCACTGAATATAAGTCAGCCTTATGTAATCCCAGAGCTACCATCATTTTGTAAAAGTCACTTTGCAGGAAACCAAACAACAACACGAATGATAACTGTGTAAAATTACCTGGATTTGTTAGGAATGCAACCGCCAATGGTTTTTTTACCATACTCATCCACATGGTGAGCACCCCACATTCCCAAATCATTGTTGTATAAAGTATTGTTCACAAACAGAATGTCATCTTTCTTGAAGCTCAACTGTTCCCCTTCCTTCCCTGTGAAGTCCACCAAGGCACGGACATAAACTGCATCTCCATTCAATCCCTGCACACTGTTGTATTCTACAAAGGTGAAGCATTGAGAAACCACATCATAGTGGAAATAATACATTTGTATAAAATTCTCTGAGAATTCATAGCACAGGGGTTCTCACATCACAAGTTTAGTACAGTGAATATAAAGAGGTCTGACTTTAAAGACATAATAGAAGGCTTGATGCTTAGGAGTATAAAACAGACTTCAGAGAGTAGTTCAAAGACAATTTGTTCTCACTTAACACTTGTTATTAACTGGTGTTTACCATTTGCTAGTCAATGGACTGACACACTGTTCAATGAAGTCAAATCTAAATCTGCCTATGAGCATTTTCTCTTTGTCCTTTTCCCATGGCACTAGAAACAGAGTCAAGCTGAAGCATCTAGCTTAGAGTTACAATGAGAGCAGATACACTGAGTAACTACCTTGAACCAACTATATCAAAGTATAATAAACATGCATCCAAAACACAAATCTTGTCTCTAATACTCTCAATTTGGTCTGGTTTATTTTTTGCCAACTCTGTTCCATTCAGCATAATACCAGGTGTCGGGAAGCCCATCTGTCTCACAGACCCTTGTCAAATATATTAGAGAGGAACACTTGCAACTACATCCCCTAGTTGTGACTTTTATTCTAAGGATGACAAGACAGGCTTGAACCAACTGTTTTTAAGCTTTCTTCAATGACTGCCATTTATTTTCCCCATCCAACTCACAAAGAATGCATTCTGAGTCTGCAGCCACTTTCCAAATGGCATGGGAGGTATGTAATGAGCAATTGCTCCAGTACTACTATCAACAGCTGTGCTCAATAATCATGCCAGTCTCTGAAAAACTTACAGGTGGGCCTACCACGATTTAATCCAAAAATGTCCAGAATGCATGGTGTACACTCTGACTATCAAGCCATTTTTTCAACTCCCCCCCCCCCCAACCCTGTCCCAGTAAAAAACTCAGCCCCAAACAAGCAACTTCAAAGCTTCCATTGTTTCCTAGAATTTACAACCAAGCAGAAGAGAGTCTGCACCAAAAAATGATGACTCTTTTCACACCATCCCTCGACATGACACCTTGAAATGGCAATGTAATGGGCACTCACTGGTAATGTTATATTGCACGATAAGCCGGAAATACTCAGATGGTTTCTGTAGCTCCAATGTAGCTTGTTCTGCTGTCACCATCTTGAAACTCATGTCATTGTACTAGGGGGCAAAAAAGAACAGATAAAATCACTATAACTTCAAATTTCAATCCCCTCCCGAAAAAAGGCCAAATTAAACCCCACCCCCCCAAAAAAAGGCCAAATTAAAAATTATCACTACCTTTTGAACTACTTTCATATTTTGCTTCTGATTTCTTTTTTTAAGGAGGGGGGGGGAAGGAAGGGGGTATTTTAGATGACCTGGTTCCATGTGTTTGACAACTTTCTTTGTCTGCCAGTGCTCATGTACACATCTCACCCATCTGTTAGAAACTCACAGCCAGAGACATTGTTCACTATCTTTGAATTCCTGCCAGACTCGGCTTAAACCGTTGCTTGCCATCTACCCACTACAGCTAAGGAGCTTTCATATATTCTCATTAATTCCTATTTTTCTAAGATATTATTTCTTCTACATCACATTACAGCATTCACAGCAATCTTTTTGGATTTGCAATACCCTAAAACACAACCCAAACCCTACCTCAACCCTTCCTTATAACACATAATAAGCCCACAAAAAAGCTTCAAATACAGTATGAACAGGCTGTACATATGGGTGGCTCCTACTCCTGAATATATTATGAACAGGCTGTACATATGGGTGGCTCCTACTCCTGAATATATTATGAACAGGCTGTACATATGG
>WURT03389265.1:0-11620 GCA_009936505.3 Holothuria glaberrima | reverse complement strand
CTGAATATATTATGAACAGGCTGTACATATGGTGGCTTCTACTCCTGAATATATTATGAACAGGCTGTACATATGGTGGCTCCCACTCCTGAATATATTATGAACAGGCTGTACATATGGCAACTCCTACTCCTGAATATATTATGAACAGGCTGTACATATGGTGGCTCCTATTCCTGAATATATTATGAATAGGCTGTACACATGGTGGCTCCTACTCCTGAATATATTATGAACAGGCTGTACATATGGTGGCTTCTACTCCTGAATATATTATGAACAGGCTGTACATATGGTAACTCCTACTCCTGAATATATTGTCACAGTAAACTACATGACATATTGAGTTCAATTAAGATAGGGTTCCTTCTTCATTTTTTTTTTGTAACTCAAGGCCCACTTTGGACTATTAAAATACCCAAGGACCATCTTTCAACATTCACTGAAAAATGAATGAAAGCAAGGCCCACTTACATTCACAACTGAACAGTAGCCTACTAGATATGTTTCAACACTTAGCAACATAGGCCTATACTTTAAAAGTATCACCCTTGTCAGATGACATGAACTATACTCAAAGGAAATGTTGGAAACAAAAGAATTTTTCCACAGCCCAACAGAGTTCCCACTGATTGAGAAACACTCAAAAAGATTGCATAGTGGAGATAGACTCTTGTTTAGGAATTAGCCTTAAAGACAGTCATTGTAACTTGCTGTTAACATTGTTTTATCACAAATTTCAAAACCATATTGAGTGGGATGTAATTCAAAACTATTATACAAACTAAATAATGCAAATATCCACTTAATTCTACATTAAGAGGGTCCCCGAATTTTATGAGTTTATATGACAATCTTTTTTCACTCAAACTAGTCTTGTAACGTACTTCTAATATTTGGTCTCCTCTCCGGAGGTCATTGTGCCTGGCTGCAAGACCATCCGGTAAGATCTCGGACACAAAGATGCCAACAGCGTTTCCACCAGACACCACCACACCTAGTCTGGAATTATTATTCTTCAAGTAAATCTCACGGCGCTCTCCTCCTAGCATATCATCATTTGGCAAATTCCTGAATGATGTAAATCAAAGGATGGAACAGAACTCAAATGAATAAAATATCTTGATAGTTTTACAGGACGATAAAAAAAAAAAACTTATTAACACGAAAAAGGCAAAGTTGTGAGTTACACAAAACCCTTCTCCTTTCTCCCATTCCCCCTTCTCCCATTTCCCCCTTCTCCCATTTCCCCCTTCTCCCATTTCCCCCTTCTCCCTTCTCCCATTCCCTTCTCCCATTCCGCCCTTCTCCCATTCCGCCCTTCTCCCATTCCCCCTTCTCCCATTCTGCCCTTCTCCCATTTCCCCCTTCTCCCATTCCCCCTTCTCCCAACCCCCTTCTCCCATTTCCCGCTTCTCCCATTCCCCCTTCTCCCATTCCCGCTTCTCCCATTCCCCCTTCTCCCATTCCCCATTCCCCCTTCTCCCATTTCCCTTCTCCCATTCTCCCATTTCCCCCTTCTCCCATTTACCCCCTTCTCCCATTTACCCCTTCTCCCATTCCCCCTCCTCCCATTCCCCCTTCTCCCATTCCCCTATCTCCCTGTCTTTCACAAACTTATAGGCCCAAGCATTGAAGAGAGTTATAAGTCACAGTTGTAGTACAATCTTCACGTCAAAAATACACATCTTAATTTGAGATGAAATACAAATGCACATTACAATGATACAATGGCACTGGCAACCCATTCCCTCTGTTCAAAGGTCCCGTATTCACTTAAAGAAAATGAAAGCATGGCCATCGTTAATATTATTCTAAGGGACATGTCTTCATTTTCAAGAATCTGTAACATACGTATTTGTTATTACACATATAAAATTCATTGCGGTCACTGTGCCATGACATGTCGCTAACTCATAAAACTTACTCATAAAAGCGACTAGCCCTAGGGGTTGGGGGAGTAATTGTTCCATCCACAGAAATAAGGTCAGACTGTGGCCTCTTGGAAGAAGGGATGGGGGAACTGGGACCGAGGCTGCCACTTCGACTGGATCCACGACTGATACTGTCACCGTCTGTACTATTGCTTTGGTCATTGATTTCTAAGAAGAAAAAAATCATCAGGATTACAGAGCATTAATGATTTATTAAAATGACATGAGTTAACTTGCAGATGATGATTCTAATCAGTTTTTTGACCAATCAGGTCTCTTTTAGGTCTCTCGATTTGGAAATTATTGAGAAACCATTGCCACGTTTGTTCACTCCCTGGTTTTAGAGATCCTAGTATGGTTCTTACTGATGAAACTCTTTAATGATAATTGAGACCTGAAAGAAAATGCACACTTAACACACAGTTCATATTCCTTAATGTATATACATCACACTTAGTACCTGAGCAAGTATACAAACCGAGTGCCACAAATACCAGCTATTATACCAGCACCATACTGAAACAGGACCTGTACACATTTCAAAGATCCTCTAAAATATTTGGTACCTAACCTTTGAACTCTCAATGATGAGATACTAATTAGTACAATACAAAGAATGACCCTTTTTGACAAACCAAAACTTTAGGCCTCTTGAATCATTTTGATAAATGAGTACTTGCCAACCAAACTTCCATTGTGGGCAGAATTTAATGAGTACGAGCACAAGTGCAGTATTTCTAAATGCTACTCAGAATATCAGTACAACTTGATCCTCAAGCGTGAATAAGGAACTTTGGACAAGTATCATCAACATGTTACTTTCACGATGTGTATATCTACAAATCTATTACTACAAGTACATGCCTGTCTTCCAATGGGGAGGAAAGAATACTTTCATACTCATTTCAAATACTGGTACTTACTATCAGAATCATACTCAGTTCAAATACTGGTACTTACAATCAGAATCATACTCAGTTCAATACTACAACTTACCACAGTATCAGTATCATACTCAGTTCAAATACTGGTACTTACTATCAGAATCATACTCAGTTCAATACTACAACTTACCACAGTATCAGTATCATACTCAGTTCAAATACTGGTACTTGCTATAAGTAGCATACTAAACTCAATACTGGTACTTACTATCTGTATCATACTCAGTTTAAATACTGGTACTTACTATCAGGGTTGTATTGCACTAAGATCTTAACTGCGTTACCACCTTGACTTATGATACTCGCAGCTTGTGAATAGGTGGCCTGTCTCAGGTTGATACCGTTGAACTATTAAAACAAAGAACAATAAAAACAACCCATGTTTACTGAAGTTTCCCTTGCTAACATTAATAGCTTAACATGCTTGTAATAACTTTACCATTCAAAAGAATATCCACTTTTTTATAGATTTTTTTTTGGGGGTAGGCGGGGGTGAAGAGTAATCAAGCCTTTTCACACACACAAAAGGACAGCATTAGTATTACTACGGGAGGTTCTGGAAAAAGTACAGGGGAAGGATAGCTGAGGCTTATCTGGTACACTGGACTGAAAGAATAGTTCATATCGTAAACCGAAACATGACAAATTTTCATGAAAAGGTGTGAACCACAAAAACTGGTAGAAGTGTGAAAAGGGTAATCTCAAAGTCATTCAAAATTTACTTTCTTAAACTATAATCTAATTAACTACCTGCACAGCCTTTTCAACTGAATCTAGTTTTAAGTTGGAACAGAAAGTCACCAAGCGACTTCATTTCCCCAAAACCTACCTGTTTTGCAAATCTATGAGCCCTACTCACCTCAGCTATTACCACTATTAGTCAGGAATCCCTGCCTCCAATCGAGTCCAGTTTGCTGAGACTGAGTGCTGGAACGATGAGTGAGAGATACATGGCCAGAAGTCTCCACTGGGACCAAAGTGTCACCAGGAATGCTCTCCTCAGATTCAAAAATGGAAAATTCCTGACCAATAGTGGTAATGGGGGAGGTAAGTAGGAACGAAATAGATTGATAGTTTCTATGTCTTTCTGCTAACCAATGTGTCAATGATAACAGTGCTATGTATGTGAAAGTTCAGACTCACCTCCAAGATTTGGTCACCGTAACACATTTTACTCTCGGATGCCAAGCTGTTCGGGGTGACGGATCGGACAAAGATGCCTTCTTTGCCACCCTCCATGATGGCAATACCAAGATGTTCTCTACTCTTTTGTATTTCAATAAGTCTCAAGTCATTTTGTCTGTACAAAGTAAAAGATAATGATAATTAGCAACACATAACTACCTGGTGGTCTTCATTTTACATGCACTGCCCTCTATTTTTAGCTTTTCATTTTATTTCACTTAATGGATGGGCCAATTCAAACTTACTCTTTCACAAAACTAATACTTACATCAGCTCCTCTGTAAATAGTGTACATTCTCCCATAAAAACAACCCTCCCCCCCCCCCCCCCGGAAAAATCCAGTCATCATAACTTTTCTACAACATATATGGTACGTAATTTACTGTACTCCCACTTCTAGGCTCACCTCTTTGAAACAAACAATTCGCTTCACCAGTCCTTGCCTACAAAACTCCGTCACCTCAAAAATTCAATCCTGTTGATCTAAGTACTCATTAATGAAATCTTTGAAACTAACTTTACTTAATGAATAAGCATAGGTGACTTCGTTCTTTTTTCGTTTATGTATGCATATTCTTTTCATTGTAACCATTGTAATGTTATATTTGCTTAAGGAGGGCTCATACCACAAGCTCCAGGGAGCTCTTGAGTCACTTTTTCATCTCTGTTTGAGTTCCGTACATGTTTCTTTGCATACAATCCTGAAACGTGACTCAAATAAATGTTGAAAAAACTGAAAAAATTTGAAATAACAACAGATTTCTTTTGGTTGATACTTCTACAATCTGTCTGTATCACTGAAATGAATTTTTGCTAATTTTTGTGTCAGTCAACATTTATTCTTTCTGAAATAAGATGAGCTCCCTCTACTTAGCTTGCCATGATCTACCAGACAATCGTGGGTGTTTTCACTCATACCATGATATACTAGACAATCATGGGTGTTTTCAATGTACCACTTCAGTTATATAATACTCTCATCTCACCATGACACAGACATTTTTGTTTTGATTTCATTTGATATATTTTTGACAAGAACAATGAAAAAGATAAATTCACTGAATGAATGAACCGACCTTTGTTATTAACATGAGTAACACTTCCAGGTATTTATCTCAGATTTGTAGCAGGACAGCAATCAGATAATCAGTTCAATGCCGCCACATTGAACTGCTCCAACTTTATGAGGCCAGATAGGTGTTTCCCACCTAAGCCCCACAACTGCTGCTAAGATGAGTAAATTTTCAGATTTTTGGCTGCCTACATAGCAGGAGATAAACTTGACAACACAAGTTTACAATACACTGTACACTTTCTTTCCTGTTAATTGGTTGCCGTGCAATTTAGGATATTTCTGAGGCTGTACAATTGGTGAAAATTTCTTTAAACTAGCAGAAAATCTGTCAGACTCACGCGGGAAAAAGACGGTTTGAAGAATAGATGCAAGGTATGGTAAGGTATGGTATGTTATGGTAGACTTATGGTATGGTATGGTGTGGTGTGGTGTGGTATGGTATGGTAAGATGAAACTCACCCTGATCCTTGTGGTGTCACCACCACTCCTGTCTCTGGAACATTAAGGGCAAGACCACTGAGGCTGGATTCACTAGTGTTTTCTGGAATGCTGGGAGATGTGGGACTGCTACGTCCAGAATTGAAAGAAGAAGCTGGAATGGTAACCAAGTCAATAAATCATTGCGACTTCCACAACGTTTGGTAAACACAGACTCCCAAAATGTGACAAATTTACTCCAAATGAGATGACTTTAGGTTAAAAAATAAAACAATATGAAAAATAAAATAAAAGGTCCATGTTATTTTGCAAATGTAATAAAATAACAGGAGTTTCATGTCAGAACTTCATATCTTTAGCTAGCAAGCTAAAATCATGACAATGCAACAAAAAAGGCCAAATTGGAAAGAAACCAAAGGCCTTCTTAAATTGTGAACCACCTTACCTTTATCAAGTGATGTACTGGAGTTTGTTAAGCTAGGACGTCCTGGAATGTGTATTCTTTCTGGTTTATGTGGATGGAATGGTGAAGGGTAAAAATCAAACTCTCGTCCTGGTGGCAAGCTGATGCGGGACTCTCCTTTAGGGTTTGCAAAGTCACTTGAGGAGTCACTCTGGTGCGATCCTCGCCTCCTGTCTGGCAAAGATGTGACAGAATTTCCCACACTCCGCTTACCCCTTGAAGGAGTGGTAGGCATTGTATAGAAGCTCCTACGTGGAATAAGACCATCTACCACAGTTGCATATGGGTTCATAGCCGTGCTATTTGCAATGTAAGAGGGAACATTGTGCTTGTCAACAACATAATGTGTCTGGGCTGGTGCAGAGAGAGTGTTTTGTGGATTCCTAGGGGGAAAGAAGGAGTCTGGAGACACTGGGTTTGACATGCTGGAAAAGTGAAAAGCAGGGGGTCTTGAGTTTTTCCTGTGAGTGGGGCTAGACCTTGGAGGAAAATACCTATCTTCCCGATGGTACTTCCCCTGTGAATTTGACACAAAATTATAGTTTTTGTCAAAGTCTGGAGGCATGGACATGGGTCTGTGTGATGTTGGGGATGTCATTGGAGAGCCTGGTTCCCGGAACTTTCTCGTTTTAACAACTTTGCTGGAATTGACTATTGTTCCTCCCTTGGTGCCATTGTGATAGGCATTCACAGTAAACCATCCTTCCATTCCACTCAAAGGACGGTTCCTTACAGTGGCAACAGGGGTAACTGTCACTGAAGCAGGTGCTTGCATTGACCCACCAACAGACTGTTGTGAAGAAGCTTGGTTATTCCTCCTGGAGTCAGAGTGAATTGATGATCCAGAGGATGAGTGTTGGTGCTTCAGTGGAGCATGAAAAGATGAATTCCTGCTAGGAGGTTTTGGAGCAACTGCTGCGTCTTTGTGTGCTGGTGCATGAGAGGGTGGACTTACTAATGGTATGGTTGTATCTCGAATCCTTTTGCCCATTTGGTCTACAAACATTTCAGGTGGACCTCTTGACTTTGGCCATGTAGAATTATAATCAATTTTCTCTAAGCTATACTTCTTTCCACCTCTTCTTTGTGTCACAGTCCTTGAATAATCAGGTGGAAAGGCAGGAAAGTTAATATCATGGTCATGGTGCATTGAGTTATCACCAGACTGGCTTTGCTGTAAATTTTGTTGGTCCGAGCTCTGCCTCATTCCCTGGGGATGTGAAACCCATTCTGATCTCTTTTCTACCAAAACTGAATCACCTGAAGCCTGTTTCATATGTGAATAGTTTTCTACAGGGCTTTCATTTTGACCAGCACCACCAGTGTTCTCAAAGTCTGCACCATTTTCCCATGGACTCCTATCCTCTGAACCAGGATCACCATGACCTGTCATACTCTGGTACTGTTGCTTCTTGATTTCTTCCCAGTCAGTCGCCTTAAGGGTACCCTGTGTTGCATTGCTTTCATGACTACCTTCTCTACTATGAGCACTTCGGAAACTAGCCTCTCTGGACACTTTTACCATCACTGGTTCATTTGCCACATTTAATAATACACCCATATCCTTATGACTGGCAGTCTCTCTATTCTCCCCTTCACTGTTTTCCCCAGTAGATAGGAGAGCAGACAGACTAGATCGGCAGGACGATGCATCCTGACTGCGAAACGAATCTACAGTTGGGCTGACACTGGTCGGTATAGCTGACATAGAGGCTATTGACAACCTCATGACAGTTACATTCACTGGATTCTGACACGATTCTAGCAGCGACTCCACCTCACGCACTGATTTATTTTCCATGGGGGTGTTGTTTACCTACAAGGAGGATAAAACGTATACAATTATTGGTCCCCCTCATGTCTACTAACTAGCAAGCAACCTTAGTACACTGTTAACACACAATCAAAACAGTGCGTGGGACAATTACAAAAGTGGTGCGTATTATTACAAAAGTTTCATTCTACTCACAGGGCTCCAGAAACAACATAACTTCCTAATTTCCACCTCCACATAGTTTTGGTGTCCTTCAGGATATGAATATAGTTAATATACTGCTACATCTACAGAAGCCTTCAAAGGCAAATACAGTCAGCCAAATTTTAATTTGCCCAGGTATATTAAATGAAGATTGGATACGTTTAATGACTGAAAAAGTTTTTCATAACTTAGCTGTTAAATTAATGTAAATTTAACAAGCATGTGATATGCAATATGTCTGTTGTGCAAAATGATGAAGGTTACTTCTGGCAGACAAATGAGAAGACAAAAGAAAGGTGACTATAACTGTGTATGCCCTATAACAGTTGTAAAATAAAACAGCAGAAGCAATTCATCAAATAGATTCAAATTACACAAACAGTTCTGAAACCAGTGTATGGTTATTTTCAGCAGACAATTCAAATAAAAACTACCATCACAATCCTGTCCCCAGGAACAACACCAAGCTCTCTCAGAGACTGGCTGCCTGATGATACTCTGCTCACAAATACTCCATTCTCCAAAACCAAAGGGTTGCCTCTTGAATTATCCAACTTTAGCGGAACTAGTTTGCAAGCGTGTGAACGCCTCCTCTTTATCACCTGTTCAAGCAGGAAAGAAGCCATTAGAACTAAGAAATGCAATCTCACAATTTACTAAATTTCTTACCTCCTTACTGAGCAATTATTTTACAAAATTAAGAGAAAGGGACAAGAATGTCCAACAGGCCTAAAAAGCTTGAAAATGACAGCTTCATGCTGGATGGATTCTAATTCAACATTTTAGCTCAAATTTGGATTCTTTCAAACTTTTAAAATGTCAGTTAAGATGGAAAAGCATAAATTATTCTTGGACGCAAAACCCTTTCTTAATATGAATAGAAACTCTGTCAATAAGTTTTAGTTTTGTATGCTTACCAAATGTAAAACACCCTGGCTGTTGGTGAGTGCCTGTACAGCTCCTTGTTTAGTAGCACTGCTGAGGTCTATGTCGTTCACACGAACAAGGCAATCGTTTACTCTGGTTACAAAATGAAAGCTACAGTTTATCTTTTCTGATGTACACAATTTTTTTTTTTTGCATTTTAACTTTGTTAACTCCATTGTCATGAACATTTTTGCATAAGGAACAATTTTATGTTTTGAAAAGTTTACAAAAGTATTACTACCAACGAATTTCTTTACAGGCTACAATCTCTTGTTTTAGTTTTATTTCTTTTCTTTTTTTCTGTTCTTCCTTTAACAGGTAAACAACTTATGACTCATTCTTGTGAATGACTAGTCTTTTAGATTGACCAGTCCTTGTGACTGAAACAGATATTTGAATTTAACATGAGTAATCAAGATTTATGAGGATACATTTTTAGGTATGCTTAATCAAACCAAAAATCACTCATGCTATTTTGAGTTACAACCAGTTGACACAGTATGAAACCACATTTTTGTAAAGCAATATCTGTTAACCTATCTTTTTTCTTTTATGATGGTAGTTAATATGTTGAACTGAAAGTTTTCCACAATTGTTACCCCCAAACTCCTCTTGTTTGGGTATTTGTTAACACCCTACTTATCTGACTCCCACATAAGTATTGCACTGGCCAAATGGATGACAGGGCAGGCAGCCCTATGACACTGAGAGCTCTCTGAGACCTAATCCTTAGAGCAGTCCCTATGGCCACCAAACATTCTCTTTGGTACCTGCTAAAAGAAGCAGGTCTCATCCTGGCACCATGGCAGACCAGTACAATAGTAGTAAGGGAGACAAGTAAGGGGGGGGGGGGAATGAACGTAGAGGAATGAACGTAGGGAAAAAGGATTCCCAGTATAATAATGTATGACCCTGCTCAGTATACTGCTGTTCTGTCAATGTTTAAACATCTATTATGCTATGATTGTCTATGTTGCATTTAGGTGTAGCATAATTTCAAAATTACACTTTGAAAATTTCCTTATTGCACAATTACAAAGGATTGACAGTGCTACATGAAATAATCAGTCTCACACTTATTAATGAGATTCAAAATATAAATCTACTTTAAAAATGCAAAGTGATCAAAATCTTACCTCAGTTTACCATGTGCTGGACTACCCTTCTCAACATTGGTAACAAAGATGGAACAATCTTCTGGGAAAAACATATGGTCAGGGCATTCTGCTATGTCAAAACCTGCATTGCTCATGTCAGCATTATCCTGATGAGAAGAAAGAAAAATATTTGTTGCTTTTTAAAAAGAAGGTACTCAATATCAAACTAATATAAAAAAAATAAAAAAAGGAGTAATTCTCAAATTTTCCGCAAGTTTCACTTAAATAAAGAGCATATGTGTGGTGAAAAATGCCACAAACAGTTTTAGCATCCTGTAAGCCATATTTCCCAATTGATAGCGGCAGTAAACAACTCTCATTCCTTAATCAGCTTTTAAACACTCACAGGTTTAGAGAAAATGTCTTTTAACATTCAGCTTTCATGATGGAACTCTGACTGGGATGTCTTCATTTCACAAATTCCCAATCTTTACTTCAAAATTGTGCATGGTACTCTGCATAATACTGAACAAATAACTCTCCAACAGATTCCTTTTTTCAGGCACAATTAGCAGATCAATGTCTGAAAGATGCATGTACAGCAGTAGCACAGCTTGGGGTGGGGGGGGGGTAGAAGGGAGGGAAAGAATAATGGGTCCTTAAGAGAAAAGTCAGTGAGTGAAAAAGTGAAATTCAATGGGAGGATTTCCAAAAAAAGGGGGGGGGAGGGGAGGAAGAGGATACATCCCCCTGGGATTTCCACCTATAGCATACTGTCACATATGTACCTTAATATGGTCAATGTGACATTGTTCTGTTTCATCTCCTTTCACACAATGATGTGACTTGTTTCATATTTAGGGGTGCAGTAAAGCACAATTACAATGCTACAATTAACATTTTATTTTTTGACTCCTAGCACTAGTTGAGGGGGGGGGGGATACCAGTAGGGGCTCAGCGTAATATATCTATTGCCATCTACATATGGCCAATGTAACTGTTAAAGTCATGAAAACATTTGTGAAAGGTTGGACTGAATATGTAAAGTGAGGAGTATGTAAAAGAGGTGTATTGAAGACACAACTCTTATGTAAAAGTCATTCGACAGGAATATGTAAAAGACCCTTGGTTTCTCGAGAAAAGATCACACTTTCAAAGACTGCATAATTTGGACTTAATTTCCAAATTGACAAAGACTTAATGACCATAGTTACACATTTACACCAAAAACCATTTTTTCAATGCTTCCTTTTACTATAGATACAAAGATGCATGGTACTCATAGCTGTACCAAGCACAGACTCCATTTATATATTGGAACACAGGATATTCTGTCTACTCTTAGGTGATACTGATTCTATTTTACAAGGGACAATTAGGAAAGAAAATTAAATTATAACTTCCAGACTTACTGTCTGGACAGGCAACAAGTAATTATTGTACACTAACTCTACATGACAAATGATGAGCCATTTTAACATTTTTAAGGTTTCTTCTTGCAATGTTTTAAAGGGGCTTATTGAGTTGGTTCACAAAATTCATGATTTTTTTCACAACTGTTGAGATTTACTCACATCTT
>WURT03389155.1:0-23339 GCA_009936505.3 Holothuria glaberrima | reverse complement strand
GTGCAGTGTGCTTCATTGTTATGCTGCCAAAATCCAGTTGCCTAGTTCCCACCTTAGGGGGAGTAATTACCCATCATGGGGAGATCTTCCGCAATAGGGTTTTCACACACTCCCTAATAGGGAACACGTAAACGTATGGTAAATTCGTCTTACTTACGAAACAATGTTTATGCAATTTCTTCACTGTTCACCAAAGTACGTACAGGTGCTTCCCTCTCAACCTGTTGTATTTGTAGATATAAAGTGCTGTGTCCCCTGGGTGATCAAAGGAGGGAATGATCGGTATATACTTCATATAAACCAGCCTCAAACTGAACTGAAGAGACAGCATCTCATCCTATTCACTTCAGGCTGTTCATCCTAGACATATCCCTTCAGTTGTCTATTCACCTCAGTCCGAGGTAGCCTTACACGAAGTATCTCCCACATAGTCTATCAGGCGACTGTCAGACCTACAGAAACTCGTGACAAACAGACAAACATCGGCATCTCTTCTACAGAATTTAAAGCACAATAACCGTAAGAGTTCTTTTACCCACCCAAACAAAAGAAACACAACAGAACTGAGTAAATACATCTGGTCAACAAAAAGCCAAGACGTCGACTTTGATCTAAAATGGAAAATACTGTCAACACGCGAAACCTTAACACAGTGTAACTAAACGATGCAATCTATGCCTGTACGAAATGTTTTACTTGGTGCACAGGCCCTTAGAATCTTCCCTCAATAAGAGGTCAGAATTAGTGTCCAAATGCAGACACTCAAATAAGTTTCTCCTACATTGCAAACGCACACACAAACTTCACAAATTTTAAGACACTAGTTATTACAAGAATACATGAATAGACCAACACAGGTAACAACGTTAACACAGGTAAACAGGCAAGAATGAAAGCCATTCTTGCCTTGTTACCTGTGTTCACTGTTCTTACCTGTGTTAACACTTTAGGGCACGGACAAACCTATAGCCGGTATGTCTGACTGGGTTTGGCCTTGCCCCTTTTCAATATGTGTTTTCTTATTTGTACGTTTTGGCGTCTCGACCGACTGCATGGTCAAGTGGTTAAAGCATCTGACTTACAGCCGGAAGGTCGTGGGTTCGAATCCTGGACGGGTCATACCAAGGACTTTAAAAATGGAACCTACTGCCATTGTACTTGGTGCTCAGCATAAGCAATGGAGCTGGGAAAACATTCTAGTGAGCCACAACTGGAAAAAAGGCCGTAGCCGACCCAACTTTAACTAGTTGGTTAGAAACTGAGTCGTAAAACCTCATCTAACTTACTAACTAACGTTTGTCAGTGTCAACTATCAGTTGCATTTTTTTGCCACCTGATAATTGGTTTAGACCAGAAACGTCGTCGACTTTTTAACAAACCTTTAGCACCTATATATATATATATAGCTAATTTTTCCGTTTACATTCACATCCTATTTCAGTATAAGGCAAGTTTCTATGTTAGAGGAAAAAGGATCTACCTCTTTGAGCGACTTTTCAATATAGGGTTGTTTGACTCATTCATATAATGTCGCCACGTCACTCTACCTTTATATATATATATATATATATATATCTATATATTTATATTTTTATATATATATATGGATACGTTTTGGCTCGAATGGATGTATTCATAATGAATATATCCGGAACGATAAGAAAGTTGTAAGCAAAGACTGCAGGTTAAGAGAGGGGTTTAAAATTGCAAAAAAGTTCATTGATCTTATTTGCTTTGACACAGTGCACATGAGAGTTGTCTTCAATCTATATTCAATCAATAGGAAGTTTCGCAAAAGCCAACCAAAGAAAATTACCGTCAATCTGTGTGTCGCCCTGGTAGGCCTGTACTGCTCTTTCTCGATTGGTATAAACTTGACATACCAAAGCACTATATGCACTATCTTTGGAGGAATAATTCACCTATTTTGTCTCTCATCTATGGCGTGGATGAGTGTGGAAGCGACACAGCTGTACCTTCACCTGGTCAAAGTAATCAAGACACATGTGAGCAATTTTCTGAAGACAGCTGCTTTTATTGCCTGGGGTAAGATTCTAATAAATACTAAATCAAATTAATTCGAGATGATTTAACTATTTCAACATTTTTTCTGTTGAAAATATGTTTCTATAGATTTTATGCCCCAGAGTAACACATATGAATTCACTGCTTACATCACGAGAATGTTTTCTTTAGCTTGAAATTACTAAAAAATATTTTTTGTTTAACCCTTCTTTCCGTCATTAGGTCCTTCAACATTTCAAAGTTCTTTCCAACACATATCAAACAAATCATTTCATTAATTCATTTTAATAAATTTTGGTTAAAAACTCAACAAGAGATAACACTGAACATAACTTTTACACTTGTGACTCGATACAATACTTCCTGACTGGCTACAGTCATGTTTAGGCTACTTGCATACCACAGTACTAAAGGACTGAACAACATACTTCACAAGTAACTCTATTGAGGAAGACGTGCTTTTAACATGCCCAACAAAAATAACGAGTGATTTGAAATTTACCATGTATAATGTCGCAACCTAACAAGGCCACTCTAAGAAATTTTTCATATTTTGCAAAACAAAGAAAAAAAGAATGTGAATCTGTTTGTACCTGTTTGGCAGACTGGATCATCTTTGCGAGCTATAAATCTTTACCACAGGATTTTTCTACCGTGAGATACCCGTTCAACAAGTTCGGAGTTTTCAGCTTAGGCCTTAGATTGTAACAAACTTAATAAGGCTAGCGGGCTCTGTTTGCAATTTTTGTACAGAGCTATATGTACACGCTCAGTGTAGGCAGTTTGCGCGTTAAATTTGAGGCTGCATTTCCTTGCGTGTGCCTGCTTGAAACATATAACAGGTTCACGCGCATTTGCAAGAGAGACTGCGGTGCGCGTACTGCATCGAAAATTGACGCACTGATTGTGACAGCGGCTCTAGACGCGCGTTGTTAGTTGGATCGATGCACGGGATTTAAACGTGGCCTTATAAGGTCATGTCACTATATGCAAAGTAGATTATCAACTACAAATGTTCCAACGAGTACGTAGTCTAATGACTTGGGAGTAGTTCTCTTTTCCTAAAAAGTGGCTCAGGCTTCTTCGGGACTAAAGAAAGAAGTGTTTAGGGGTTTAGGGGTATGTTGCTGCGTAGGAAGCTTAAAGCTGCCCCTGATTCTGTTGACCTTTGTGTGATTTTATTTAATTTTTCCCTGGAAAAAGTGACACAAAAAGAGGTTGTAGCAGCGGAAGTGATTTACATATGTCACACTTGCAGAAAGGAAAGCAATGCACCATTTTCAAGGGTGTTCATCTTTGAAAAGGAAAAACTCAGTAACCATATTGTTGAATAAGTGTACGGTACCCAAATTCATGAAAGGTTCTGTTTAATTCAGATATTTGTGTCACTAAATTGTTCAATTCAAGTAGAACAACTCCTTCGTATACCTTCTGCTTTGAATATTTCTGTCTACATAATTATTAAAAATATTTGTAATGCAAATAAAAAGGAAATTTGTAGGATTTAGCGAATAATTTTGGGGCTACTGCTCTTTCCGTTTAAGTCTGTCCCATCAAATAGCCTCATCACATCTTCACACCCAATAGTACTGACTTCATAAAATTATTGGCTGTTAATGCGTATTCCTACGTCACATTCCTGTGTGAAATTCATTATTTGAATAATCATCACATATGTGTTGATCTACAATGTAAGTGGACGAGGTAATGGTATTACTCTGTACATTCTTTTCAGGCATACCGACCGTTGTTGTTGTGATATGTGTAGCAGTGAGGCCAGATGACTACGGTCATGAACAGTGAGTGTTTGGCGCTCTTCAACAGTTTGCTCTATTGGATGATAATATTATTACGTAGAAAGGTCGGTGGGATGTTATAAAAACCAAAAGGCCATATGTAAGGTTATAACGGCTTACAGAACAAAGATATGGGGTGTGTATGTAGTTATAGTTGATATACCCATATGCGCTGTAATAACGGCATACTGTATGTGCACTTCTTAAACAACTTCTTGCAATGTTTCTATTTTATCGCTGTCCTTGTGACAAATGAAAAGTTCGTTCCCCTGGGAGTCAATTCCCTGGTCCCTAAGCCAAGTCCTAGCACCCCGCCGAGAAGACTAGGAATTGTACCGGATGACTACGTCAAGCTCCTGGAGGATACAACCCCACAAAGCCTATAGGCCTACATACCGGAATCAACAAAAACTAGGACGATGTTGCAAGATGTTTATACTTTCAGGATACTATTACTGTGTGAAAGAAAAAGTAAATCCGAGAATTTTTGTGAAATTTACAGTCAATGCCAATGAGTCGATCTCGAGGTATCGGCAAAAATATGTTACTACATTTGTGAGCTTGAAGCAGGGATTTTATCATTTCCTCACATTTATGATCAATGCTTTGTTTTTCTCTCTTTTTTACCACGAAGTAAGGATATGAGCTTCCAATGGGAAGTTTAAAGTTCAGTAAACATTTCCATCAGCGGCACCACCAAGGGGGTATGAGGGTGCCTTTTTCCCCAGTCAAGGCCTTTCGCCCACTACTCCCAGTCCTCTTATGAAAAAGGTTTACAGTGTACAGGTGCAATGCGCGCAGGCAACTTCACTTCCTCCCCCCCCCCCACACACACACATTTGTAATCCGGGCGGTGCCGCCATTTTTCATGCCTCTCATGCATATTCACATTACCATTACATGAGATTATGGACGAGAAAATTGTTTGTGAAGTTCAAAGAGAAACAAAAAGAGTTCAGTTATGTGAGGTTATGATGTCATATGTGCTGGCTTCAAGTTCGCATTGGGCTGAAATTATGACAAATTCCATATTCCGAGGACTACATATCGGATTTTAATGAAACATTTCACAAAGATGCTTACATTGATTACCCCACTAAAGGATCAAAAATCGATTCAGGCTTAAAACCTTTTAATATCAAAGATCATAAAGATGACCTCTATAACAAAATGTCATGCAGAGGGGGCGAGTTCAGAAACGCACCCAAAACTTTTCCAGTATGCCCGATGGTTAACCTCAAGTATACTGCAAGCGCACCACCGGCGCAAGTTTGTTTACGTGGGGTTCAGGGGTCGCGTTTGGGGCCCTGGATGGGTGCAGGAGCAAACGGGTGGGGCCCAAGGGGCAAAGCCCCAGAGCCTCTCGCAAATGTTGTGTTTTAAGCACTTAGAAAATCAGATCCATTTACCATGATAAGGAGAGCTTACATATAATATTTATTACATTCGATATTTTGGCTGAGCACGCATACAGGTTTTTATAAAGGCATCTGTAAAGTAGGTAAAGTGTAGGAAGGAACCTAAAGTTATTTCAAAATTTGACCACTAGCATAAAGCGCGAAGGGGGAATTTATGTAACTTTCACAAAACGGTTCTTGCCATAATAATTATAACTTTACCTTTGTTTTAAGGTCAGTGTTGTATGAACGGAGACAATTGCGCGTAAAGAAATTTTCAATTAAAGACATCATTTTTATTGTAAAACCAGGCAATGGTTTGAGATACTTCAAGTCTCTAATAAAAATGGGTCTGTAAGGAATCCAATGTCTGATTTATCAATGTTTTGTAATTTGCTAGAAGGCACTAGTTTCTTTCAGATATATTTACTTTTTAAAAAATGTGGAATACGGAAAGATTTCACCTTCACCACAAGCTACAAATTTTGCTCTTGCTTAATAACGCATATGCAGAAGATCAAAAATCTAAAAAAAATTAGGACTGGTAAATAAAGAGGAAAAGTTTGAAATGGTAATGGAGAGGAAAATGAGAAAGAATTGAATTAACAGCAAAGGTACGAAAATTTAAGTAGTTTGTGAAAAATTTGCGATAAAAATAGGTTGAAATACGTCAAACAATCCTCCCTCAAAACATTTCACACCACCTCTAAAAATATTTTGTGTTCATATCTGTATGACGAAGAGTTGGTGTCTTAATGCCCTAAAATTGCCGAAAATTTCATTTTATAGCAATTTGTGACCACAGTTTAATGTAGCAAGCCCTGCCCCCAGCCCCACCGCGTACATCAATATGTTCATGTCCTTGGATTTTAGATAAGCACCATTGGTTTCGCACATTACAGCCCTCTGTCTGGTCGTCAACTTTATATTAACAGTCCGTTTAGGGCAAAAGTTATGCAACACGTTGTATAAGTTTGCTAGCCTAACAATAACAAGATTTATCAAGAACGAAGACCACTCAAATACTTGAGGTTTTTCACAAAAAACGACACGGTAAGCCACTTGTCAGGACATGGCTTTCGGTAGTTTTGACAAAACATCTACCGAATATACATTTAATTTCAATGCATTAGACCGACAGATTTGCAACAGTGCAAGCCACTGACAATGTACACAAGGAACGAGTGGATTTTGGGGAACATTGGCAATATGGTAGGGCCCATGATCAATTTTTCTCCCGAGCTGTGGAATACTAGATTATCTTAAAAGGGAAATCTCCCCGGCGAACTAATGAATAGATTTTTAACAGAGGTGATTTTTGGAGACTCCATCCAGTCTTTTCTTCTTTTTTTTTGTTTACCTTTCCCTTTCCATTTATTCTCCGCAAGGGAGGGGCCGGCTTCCCAGGGCCCCTTTAACCCACACCTGAGAGGGTCGGCAAAGTATTTCCACCACCGTGTCAACGGAAGTCTGCGGGAAAGCACCTGGGAGAATCAGTAGAGGAATATATCCTCACTTTAACTTGTTTATCTCCAAGCATAAACAGTTTCCCTTCCATAGTCTCTGATATCGTAGACTTCTATCATTTCATATTTCAGCAACTTCTCACTAAAGCCTAAGTTTGTTTGTTTTTTTTTTTTTTTTTTTTGTGTACCAAACAGAAGCTGTACAAAATGTAAGGCAGAGTGCGAAGAAGTCCCTTCTAGAGTGAGGATATGTCGTAATTACAGCATAAGAGCATATAGGGTAATTAACGATACGCATGAACATACCTAGGTAAAATAAAGAAGGCTACCTTTCGATGCTAGGACGGAGTATTATTTAGAGTGCTAGCAGTAATTTCTGATGCTTTTGTTCTCGTTTCCTGCACAAAACATCTGTTATATCTCATTGAAATTTTTCTGTCCTCAGCTGTTTTCCAAAGAGTTCTTCTTTTGTTTTCTACATCGGTGTGCTTGGACTACTGGTCCTCATGCTGGCTTACAATATCGTTATTTACATCACTATCATCTGGAACCTTCGTGCAGCTCGTCGAAGTATATCTCGATCTCAGATCAATAGGACAGGAGTCGTAGGTCGGATTAAGAATGCATTTGCGATTTCAGTTCTTGTCGGTCTGTCGTGGTGTTTCGGTTTCTTGCAGGTCATTGAAAGTTTCAGACTTGCGTTTAACGTACTTTTTTGTCTCTTTAACTCCTCACAAGGCGTTTTCATTTTCCTCATTTTTTGCTTGAGAGAAAAGGAAGTAAGAGCAACTTGGAGAAATTGGCTAGGTACAAAGGCGTGTCAAACGAAAAGAGCAGGAAATGCTTCTTTACCGCAGGACAAGCTTATATCCACAACTAATGATGGGACCACAGACAACGAAACAAAACGTATGACCCCTAGCAAAGCTCCTGTAGAAGAACAGCTGTTTGAATTGAGTGAAGCGGAAGACAATTATCACGGCATCCAAACAACTGCGATGTCTACCTTTTAATCACAAGATTCCCTTAATCTAAATTAAGTTCTTGCACCTTTTCGTAAAGACAATATCATTCATAATTCGACGCAGATTTTCCTTTTTCAGTATAAAAGCTTTGAGCCTTGAATGCATATAAGCGCAGGAGAAAGCTGAAATAAAGCAATGTACTGTGTGTCGTTTTCAAACAAGGTGCTGCGCATGACATTGAAAGCAGCCGGTAGACAAGGGGGCGGGGGTGACGCTAAAAAATACCTTTGCCTTAATGCATTTTAGTGTATATCTCTCCACCTGAAAAATCCCCTGTAGAGGGCTCTCTAGCCCCCATCAGTATGCCTCGTCTGGCTACGGGCCTATATTGAAATGCTTGGAACCGAGTGCCTTATAGCATACGAGTAACAAGGACAAGGACTACTATACCCAGTGAAAAATGGGACGAAAATAACTGCTTTTTTGGACGATTTCGTCCAAAATCTTCCAAAATCGTCCTGCCATTGATTAAAAATCGTCAACGACAATTATACATTCCACTATCAATGCCTGGACTATTCCATTGTAAAACAGCATTAAATTAACGAGCAGGTTCGTAAACCTTCAAGGTTTTTTCGTGTTATGGAAGATACAATTAAGTTTGTCCTTCAGCCGTAAGCGGCAATGATTGAGATATACATCCCCATTATAAAATGAAACAGTCGGCTAATTACACAATTAGACATTCCTTTGTTCCTAACCTTGAAAGACGTCCCAACGCAGTGATTCTTCCTACCAAACTTTTCCAGGCTCAGGACAAAAATGTACGCAAAAGCCTCGTCCAAAACTTCCAGAATCTTCCCATTTTATTACTGGGTGAATCCATTATTATTTTGCAATGTACATATTTCATGATAATCTCTATCGCATCTCATTATCCATTTATCATGTTTTAAGTGCGTTCATATTTCACGTATAGCTTACTTTACCTAATTTACAACACGTAGAGCCCAACTTGACATTTACATTCAACACAATGCATACTATAAGGGTGGTAATAACAAAAAAAACTCTGGGCCTTGCCAATATTACTTATTGCAAAATTTTAATTATTTAATGTCAAATTGTGTTAAACAATTTAGTCCAGCGAATTGGTGTTATTCTCTCACTCATTTTGCCTTCCAGTGCTTTATACAGGGTACGGAACTATGTATTTAATTTCATGTCATTCATTTGGTTCATCACAATATATGATAATAATTGAAAAATTGTACAGGATTATAGACAATACATAACATCAAGATTATGTGAAAGGAAACAAGAACTCCAAACATTTCAGAGGGCTTGTCGAGTAGGGTGCTTCCCAAAAAGTAGTCAATTTAATGTATAACATGTACCTGTTATCGCTAATTTCTAATCTAATGCAATGCATTAAAAATTATAAAATGCAAATTATAATAATAAGGATCTATCTGAAAATGTGGTGAAACACTCGTTCCAGTACCTTAAAATATACAGGATGTAGGGGTCTTTAAACGGGCCGCCGACGCCCCATGAACCTTGAGCGAGCGTCCCAGAGCAAAACACTCATGTTCACTTATACAGGACTGTAGCGATAAAGAAGTTCAAATTTCCTACCATCTAAAGCTTTAGACGCCTCAGCCCCAGTCATGGTGGGAATGAGGTCGTTTTCAGTCCCATCTCGTGTTTTTTTATTAGAACCCCTTCCCCAATAAAACTTAACTAGATCAGCCACTGTCTTTACATTTTGAAAGTTGGTTGACGTCACATTCAGTGCAGATGTGCACCAGTTGTAAGGAATTGAGCACAAGGCAGAATGTTATAAATATAGGGAGCTTGCACCAAAGGTCAAAAGGTCACATTCAGGGACGCGCTAGTTGTGCTGGAAGGCAGCGCTCCACGCACCACATTCCTTTACTACAAGACTTAGCGTCCGCGTGTGTTGTTTGCCCTCATGAAGGTGGTTGCGTTAGATGATTTTTGCACGCGTGCAAGCTCCCTATACTCAAAATCCATTATTTTGGCCTCCTGTGTATTACATAAAAAGCAAGGGCGTAGGAAGCGTGAGCTGAGGGGCTCCAGCCCCCAGCGAAATTTGTAGGGGCGGAAGTATGCTTCAGCGCCACTCTTTCCAAGGACAAAAACCCCTTACTTGTCTTTTCTGTTGAAAATGTCAAATATTTGCAGTAATTTACCTTAACATTTGTCCAAAATGATGCACCAAATTGCATCTAAGGTCCCTAAATGTCCAAAAATTTCCCAAGAAATGCCGAATATTTGCAGTATTTTACCTGAAAATTAGTCCAAAAATGATGCACCAAATTGCATCTGAGGTCCCTCAAAAATCCAAAACTTTTCCAAGAAATGTCAAAAATTTGCAGGAATTCACCTTAAAATTTGTCCAAAAATGATGCACCAGATTGCATCTAAGGTCCCTCAAACATCCAAAAATTTTCCAGAGAGGAAGGGGAAACCCCTCCCTTTAGACCCCTCCCCACGACGGCGATCCGAAACAAGGTCCAGCCCCCTTCCCCAGTCTCAAACAGCTTCCTATTTCTATGATAAAAAGTATTGCAAGGAAGGACATTTTGCTTTGACTTTTCATAATTACACATGGTTTACAAGAGTAAGACAGCTGTGATAGATTTTGGACTTGCGCTATAACATTTTTTCCGTAGTTAAGCAAAGGATGAAACTCTTGCCTCAGGAAATAAATCTCGCTTTGAACAGGGAGTTGATAAAACTCCCTGCTTAATAGATGGTATCAAAGAATCTACAACGAACGACTTGCATTGGTTGTCACGGCAGTGTTGAATATTTTTCATAAAAGAGTGCTTGTTTGAAAACTCCCTTCCTTATTGTAAGGTCTTTGCGATGCTTACGTATTACAACTACCAATCTTAAAGAGTTTTAATGCATTTGGAATTTGTAGAGAAGGTATTAGCAGACGTGGCACGAAGTATTTTCTTATCAAAGTCATTTCTGAAGGATACAGTATTATTTGTGTTGAATCCCTTTACTGTATTATGTAATCAAGAATATAGCAGCATTGTTTGCCTAGTGAGAGTTGTCTGTGTTTCAATTAGGAGGGTCACTGTGCGTGTGATTCCCGTCAAGTAAATAGGACGAAGCCAATCCGGCCTCTAAGGCAAATTCAACGTGACAAGACCGTAAGTAGAACTTATATTAAAAAGTTGGGTAAAAAGAAGAGAAATGACGTACTACATTTTAGGAGTATCTTTGGAAAAATTGAATCGAAACTAACAAATTATCGGGTTTTTCTTGAATTATTGATGGCTACGTAGTGACGGGCCGTTAACCCTAAGCTCACACCGTGTAGAACGGAAAAGGGAGACGTAGACCATAGGAGTCCACACAATAAGAGAAGATTCGAACGATCAAATTATCAAAGAAAATTGAACGCTAAGTTTGAATCCAGAACGAAGGAAACTGAACGTTAATATGAATCTAAGCGAGCCAGAGAAAAACGAAAGCTAATTTAACTGGTCAAAGAGAAGGACAGAGAACTCCCTAGTTGGAGAAGTTAACGTAGAATTTTTAGATGAATTAAAGGAACGTGTTATTTTGCATGTCGGCATTGTACATATTTTGCACTTATAAAATGAACGAAAGAGAGAGAAAAATAAACTACAGTAAAAGAAAGACAGAAAAGAAAGAAAAGAGTGGGGAAGAGGGGAAGGAAATCCCTGTGTAAATATAATTAAGCAACATTTAATTAATTTTTGCCTTTGAGTCATTTCTTGTTTGTTTTAAAGTCTCACGCAAGCCTCAACCCACTTTAATTTCGAAGGGGACCTGGGATTTACCTGTGACATTTAGTTTGTTAAGCCTCTTAGGGAAATTTTATCCAGACTCAGAACCTTTTTGAAGCTATGAACTAGAATAATATTAAGAGCCAAGAATGAAAATGTTCCAACCTCCAGACCTTTTGGGAAATACTGAATATCAGTGTTATATCGTTGAATCAGTGATGAAACACGAAAGTTTTGTTCTAGTCGAGCAGTGTGGAATAATCGTTGTGATGTCCTAAACAGGAGTTATAGACCTGTCCCTGTTACGCCTAATGATACCAGATCCGTAAATAAAAGTGTCATTATTGAAGAAAGTTTGACCTTTTGTGACTTTGCCCTTGTGTAAATAGCGTAGAAACAGAGCAGCTATGAGTTAGAAATGCAATGTATGTTACGTTGTTTTTGTCAATATGTCGAAAAGACCCACTGAAGACAGAAGGGAAGAACGAACCTTGAATGCATGCTCCTGTAAGGTTGGTAAGTTTTAAAAGAGGTCGCACAAACAACAGGCAGATTATTGTCAAACCTTTCCCATCGGTTGGCCTTTCACCCTCCACCGAAGAGGTGGGCGATGTGAAATCACAGAGTTCGGAAATATTTTCTTCGTTACAGTATTCAAGTCCACCGACTTATGCTCAATATATGCTCACATTCCCTTACCACCTAAACCCCTCTTTCCCTTATAACGTCACCCCACTCCTAAACACCAATAAAACACCATTTAAGGATGCTGTACAGTGTACGAATGAAACTAAAAATGGCGTCTTTTGGTAACCACCTTTTGGGAAATTCGATTTATCACAAATTTATCATAGCTATATGGTCAGGGACGCGCGGGGGACTGAGATTCATGGGCTCGAGTGCCGAGGAGGTTTTAAGAATTGCCAAGAACATAGGTATGAAACACAATTCTAGAGAAAGAGAGATTCCATCGAAGCTAACCTGAGGATTTCATCTCTAGTTCACCTCTTTCGAGTACGAGGTAGTGTCATTTTGACCGTATGCATATGACGTCACAGAACCACAGAAATCGAAGTGCGTCCTCAGTTAAGTAAGCTTGTACCAAGTTTTGGTATAGCTACATTAAGTTCATAGTTTGTCTCTAAAATAACGTCTGGTCGGTTATTAAGTTGATGGTAAAGTCAGTGCATTGAGTGTAAGATACAGTGAGCAATCTAGCTACCCTAGGTAAAAGTTTACTGTGACCAAATCAGAGCCCGAGTAACCACATTAGACTAGGTGCTCTCGAGCTCATGCCCCCGATTTAAAATTAGAACTATAAAACAAAAAAGAACAAGGAGGAAACGAGGAGGGAAAATAAAAAACTAACAAATATATATCTTTAGTCGTTATTCTTCATTCAATTTTTCCCATCTTTTTTATTCTACTCAATTCACTAAAATATTCTGATCAATTTACCGGGTGCTAAAGCGTCCTTCTTGCGCATATGCGTTTTTCTAAATTGAAAGAAAATTCATAATTTAGGGCAATGGAACAAACTCAATATACTTAATACAGGCAACTACTATCATTAGGAAGCCCTTCATAAATATTACCTCCAATTGCACCAATTTGTTATAGTTAAAGAGAATGTGGGTCAGGCCCGTAGCCAGGGGAGGTACTGAGAAGGGTGGAGATAGCTTGGGGGTGGGGTCGAGCGCGAAACATACTAAAATGCATAAATTGCATGGTAATTTTTACTTTCTAGGAGTGAAAAGGACACCGTCCACGCCCCTTCCCTACTTGGTACGAGCTTGTTGTGGTCGTAGGCAAAATAACTGTAGCGACTCTTACCCATGCCAACCAGAAAACCTATCAAAATATGATTACTTTTAATTGCCTGTGTGAACTCAGAGAATAAAGTGAAGCTAATACTGAAACAGCCTAAAGCCCTATTTTTCCACTTCAAAGTGATTCTGCCAAATATTTATTTCTGATTTAATTTTTCCACAAAAGGTTAAGTAAAATGAATTGGAATGCTTTTTATATTATGGTGTTTGATAGTCGGAATTAATAAAAATTAACCAAGGGCGGAAACAGGGGGCTATTTGGGGAAGTTGCCCCCCCCTTCACGATTTTGGGATTTGTGCCCAACCATTCAGGAAAAAGCTCACCTTGCCCCTTCCGAAGTTGGAATCATAATTGTAACTGTAAGGTAAGCATACTTTCATTTGTGAAAGCCTCTGTCCGACATCCTATGGCACTATGTAGGAAGCCTTCAGTATGTACAGGGCCCCATGAAATTTCGTGCTGAAAAACACAGCATATACCGTTTTTAGCTAAGCCGAATGATCTTAGTTACTTCCGGTCAGCAGTATATGTCATGACAAACTTCTGTGTACACACTACCTGACTACCTGGCTCATAGACAAGAGCCGTTTATTATATCCGATCCATATAATTAATCCAGAGCTTCCAAGAGGCCCTATTCCGGTGTTTGCAGCCTTCAGGTAACTTTTTTATAGTGCACAAATGAAGCAAAGAAAATTTTCGTAATAGTTTAAGAATGTTTCTGTGGACTTCACGCACGTATTTTTTCGTAAAAAAACTTTCCCCGAATAGAAGGCGTTAAGTGTCAAAAGGGTGGGGGGGGGGCTTCAGGAGGTTTGTTGAAAACATACGCTTCTCTTAGACAACAAAAGTTCCTCTCCTCTTTCACCCAACCAAAAATTCACTTAATTATGAACATTTTCCAGCCATATATATGATCAGTTCAAAAATATCCCTAACACAGGACCATTTTGCATCTAAACAACCTTCAATTAACAAACATTTCTCAAAGGGGAGGGGGATACTACTCCCTTCAGACCGCTCCCCCGGGACAGCGATCACTCACCCCATGCTTTGTCACCCATATCGAAATACCCTGGCGGTCCCTCTGATTGTTTCATTCGAAGTAGTCCCTGTTCTGACCTTGGGATACATAAATAGTTGCACTAACTCCATCCGGCTCCTTTATTTAGAACCTGGTGCCCACCTCATCGACTGAGCCCTCCCCCCTCCTTCAGTGTTGCGCAAGATCCACCCTTGAAATTAGGAAACTAGTTGAATTGAAAGATGAAACTGAAACTAAAACTGAATCAGTAAAATGTGTAAAGAGGCGACGCAATGGGTTTGCAGGCAAAACGTTTTTTCTTAAATAATTCCCTTCTAATTTCAGAATGACTAAGTTGAATAATCTGGGAGTATAAATTGGCAACTTTTCCGTAATTATTTCAGAAATATAGACTACTAGCAATTTAATTTGCAAGTACAATGTCAATTTACACTGACTAACGATTGTGAATTCAAGAAACTGATTAAAAGTTCGAAAGATTGCATATACTTGTTTGTGGTTAGACTCTCAGAGACTGCTCAGGCTATGGTAGTAAAACTGAACAAGGAAGAAACAGAGTCTCTATGTCATATGAAAAGCACTTTTGATAATACAGAAAAACAACTTTTTCTTTGATCTAGCTGACCTTTGACATATGACGTCTTTCATGTTCCTTCACACGCTTTCATGTGAAGTAACCTATCTATCCACCAAACTTCAATTTGATCGGATTTAGAGTTCGAGACGAATTGTTAACGCACCTTCTCCAGTTTTCTCCACTAGCCGTTTTGTCCGGGTGCGCCGCCCGGCAAAATCTGCAGAGCCTGTGTCAGCACCTGGTCTTTTTTTTTTTTTTTTTTTTTGCCGCCCTTACAAAAAAAACTTTGCCGCCCGGACAAAAAAATATTGCTTTCACTTTTTTTGGTAACGTTTGAATTGTTCAATTCAAATTTAGCACCACATGTGGCACCATTTTGCATCTAGACCACCTTACGTGAGGAAAAAAATTTCTAAAGAGGGAAGGGACCGCTCCCCCTGAGGCTCCTCCCACAGGACGGTAATTGGTTTCATCTGCCAGATCAGAGACAAGCACCCGGAAAAAATTTTGACCTGTGGAAAACACTGCTTCTCCATTTCTAACGACTCTTAAACCGCCTTAATTCCCAAAACTGAAGATTTTTACTGTTTAGAGTAGAGACGTCGTCGATATTTATCATCTTCTGTAATTTTAACATGACATGAGACACATATCAGCTTTACCAAAATCTTCTCAAAGCTGGCAGACAATGTTTGGCCACACCTACCGCCATTTTGCATCTAGGAACCCTACATTACTCATACCATTGACCCTTATTAACAGCAGATCAAACCCATTCGCCATAGGATAGGCTAACTGCAAAACAATTTTAAAGGTCAGCATATTCCCAGAAAGATTCTATACGAAAGTACCTTAGCTTTTTTGTCTCGATACTCTTCTTCCAGAGAACTTTCCTCCGTTTCTCTCCTAAATGTTCAATAATTTTTACCGAACACAGTTAGAAATTGGAACGGCTTTTCTGCTCCAGATCTGTCACGCTCCTTCAATGTAACTAAGTAAAAAGAATAATACAGAAGAGGGCCCTCTTTTTTTGGTAAGAGAGAAAAGGGCTCTATCCAATTTCAATTGGAGGCGCTATTATTACAAAAATTCCGTGACGAATACAACCGCTAGATATGTGACTATTGCACTGTGATTTGCTTCACTACTGTTCTTTGCTACTGCAGTGTATTTTTCTAATCTGCTGTACAACGCATAGACAAAAAATTATGCTATTTTCGGGCATATTAGTTGATCATTTTGCATCATTGAGACTTTATCTCGTATACTTTTATATCAGAGTTACAAAAATCACATATCATTTGATAACATCAAAAAGTTGCTGTAATGTCTCATAGGCTAATAGGATTTCTTTGTGAAAGGAGAACAAATGAACATATAAATATAAGTTAATAATAAGAGACATGCAACTATAAATTCACCACTGCCTTACAAGGGGAAAAGTCTATAAATTCACTACTGTCTTACAGGGGGGGGGGGAGGCCATAAATTCACCACTGTCCTACAAGGGGACAAGGCTATAAATTCACCACTAGCTTACAAGAGGACAAGGCTATAAAATCACCACTGTCTTACAAGGGGACAAGGCTATAAATTCACCACTGGCTTACAAGGGGAGAAGGCTATAAATTCACCACTGTCTTACAAGAGAACAAGGCTATAAATTCACCACTGTCTTACAAGGGGACAAGGCTATAAATTCACCGCAAGCTTACAAGGGACATGGCTATGAATTCCCCACTGTCTTAGAAGATGACGAGACTATAAATTCACCACTGTCTTATAAGAGGACAAGGCTATTAAGTCACCACTGGCTTACACGGGGACAAGGCTATAAATTCACCATTGGCTTACAAGGGGACAAGGCTAACTTAGATGTTAGTTAGATGAGGTTTTACGGCTCAGTTTCTAACCAAATGGTTTAAGTCGGGCCGGCCACGCCCTTTTTTCCAGTTGTGGCTCACTGGCTTGTTTTCCTTACTCCATTGTTTATGCTGAGCATCAAGCACAATGGCAGTAGGTTCCATTTTTACAGTCTTTGGTATGACCCGGCCAGGATTCGAACCCCCGACCTTCCGGCTGCAAATCGGATGCTCTAACCACTTGCCCATGCAGTCGGTATGTGACAAGACTAACAGAGAGAGGTAAGACCGTACACATTCTTAGCCAAAGGGCTATCTTTGAAAGTGTGTTGCTCAGACTGATGATTATCAAAACCGTATATTCTCCTCCTCCTCCCCACCGGTTAGTGACCCTGAAGAAATTCCGCCGCCTTTATCCAGGATACTTAGTATCTTTTTACATTTTTGTTCTCACAGCTTGAAGTAAAAGGTCAGAGAGATTGATTGACACATGGGCGTTACCAGACATTTTTAAAGGGGGTCGTATTTTGTGTGAAGAAGGAAGTTATTGCGGCGACAGCGGCAATGCTCGCTGGTATAGCGATCACTACGGCGTGGGGTCCAGGGGCGAAGCCCCATGCAGGAAGCTCTGAGGAGTTAGACATTAACAATGCTTATAATGCGGTGAAATTATGGTCAATTTTGCTAGTTTGATAATGCCAAAAATATGATTTCTTATTCATATAAGGGCAAAACGTGAACCCATTTTAAGTCTTAAAATGACAATGGCACTAGAACGTTAATCTTTTTTAAAGTTAGGGTCTATCATGGGATCCATGGGCTCGGTCAAGGTAACCAATTGGTGGGATTCAGAGGCAAAGGATTCTTTTGACAAAAACCATCGGAAGCTCGTGGAATATAATGAAATGTTCCAGATTAAGGACGTAAAATAGCAAACCTCAGATAGCGAAAGTCATGGAAAAGTTTTAAGCAAACTGAACTCTGCGATGCAAAGAAATGTAAGGAAATCTTTCAAATCTGCAATGAATAGCATCTCTTCTGCTTAAGTTATCAGGCTCTATAGAACATAACAGTAAGTTTGTGCACAATGTGATTTTATCAATTTACTTCGTTTTTTACGTTCAACTTTTCTCCCACAAGACTTAGGAAATACTGTATATGTCATTTATTCCATTAAAATAGGTAATGAAAAGGTAAAACTTGCAAAAGAAGCAAAATATTGGAGGAAGAATATGAGAAGTTGTTTGAAATTTAGAGTAATGATTGACCCATCACTCAGTTCGATACGTATGTAGAGATAAAAGGAAGTCAATTAAAATATCGGTACAACTCTTTCCTAAACCTAAAGTGCCTTTCGACATGCCAGATTTTTGTGGCATAATTTCCTCTTCAAAATACTATCCGATCAGCCTTATGGCTGAAATATCGAACTGTCGAGTCGAAGGTGGATATTAAACAGTGACAAGTATATGACATATGCATTTAGTGCGCTTGGGGTCGAAATCTTGAGAGGGCATCCTATTTTACAGGTTTTTCTATGTGTAATGTAATGTTAAAACCCTCAGAACAGTCGACTGATACAACAATATCATCACCTTTTCATTGAGATTTTAATTCACTTTGAAATTTCAAGCATGCGCAAGTCCGTTTTAATATTAATTTATATCCTATACTGACATGAAGCAGGTTACCCACCAAAATAAACAGAAATCAATAGATGAACATCGTTCTAAGAAAGTTTCTATTAAATGATTGATCCGTTGAAAAAAGAAATTTTTAAAGGTATTTCACCAAAAGTAATTTTTCATATTTTTCTATCATTTCTGTACGTGGTGATATTAGATATAAGATTATAATACTATGGAAAGGTGTAGCTACATTTCACCTTACCTGTTTAAAACAAGTAAGGGGTGAAAATAGTAATTTGGGGGACTCGATCTGTAACTGCGGCGAAATTTAATATTCAGGACATTAAAATAAATTAATACTTTGCAATGACAGAAGAAACCTATTTCAAGTTTTGGTACATACGTTTCTGTAAAAAAAGAAGCTCAAAGGGGGGGGGGTCGTTTGCACCCTCAACCTCCCCCTGGTGACGCCCATGTGACAGGAGGTAACCACTGTAATATGAGGGCGTCGCAGCTCTCTTGCAATGAATGACGTCCTTCACCCCTCGAGTCATGGGGTCTCCATTTCTTGGGAATGTTCCACCATACTTTATCTGTGTAATTCCGAGATGAAAATGACTAATAGTGAGATGAAGCTCCTTTGCCAGGTTTTTTTTTAGGACGGGACGCAATAATTGGAGGCCTAGCGCCTTGCAAGTGGAGTGGAAGACAGAACTCAGTCGCATAAGGCAGACAGTATTAATCCGTCAAAGACACATTATAAGTAAGTCTGTTCACGCTTGTCTAGCAGATTTTAAAAGACGTAAAACTTATGGTTGCTAAGCTTACTTTCATAGTTTACCGGTAGTCTATTACTGAAAGACCCTCTTGGGAGAAACTAAGTCTAAGATTTGACCATGATGAAAAGCTTTTTAGATATAAGGTTGTTCGTAGATGGTCATAACAAGCCGGGTACGTGTACACTCGTTTGTATTCGTAATTGTCGATGTTTCAGGCAATTTTTCAAGCCTTTTGATTGCTAAAATATGTTCCTAAAACGTACTCTTTAAATGACATTCTCTGGTATTGAAGAAGAGAGTTACTTTTTAATTGTCAGAAATAACAACATGAAAAAAATCCTTTTCAAAAACATATCATAATCTGTAAAAATGGAACACCCAATCGTCCAAAGAGTCTACATCTTTAAAGGGTCCAAAACTTATTGTTATGTGCTCAAAACGCACATCAGTTTGCAAGGCGAATCAAGACTATGAAAGATCTCTTCACCGAATCCTTAGTCTTTGTTGTCCTTTCGACTTTCACCGTTATCTCAGTGTCCAATGCTTGATCTTTGTTTTTTCTTACCTACATTGCAGGTGTACAATATGTAATAGCCTTTGACGTACATGCTTAAAATAGAAGCAGGAGTAATACAGGTCCGCCAAGCAGGCAATGTTTTACCATCTTCCTGTTTACGAGTTGGCAGGCCACTTAAATTAAGCATGTCTGTCTTTGTTAATCCAAATTGTGGTGCTTAAGTTTATTGAACGCGAAAAGGGCACGGATATTTTGTTGTCTAAACTCATGTTGTTGTCTAAACTCACGCTGTCTAAATTCATTTTGTTTTCTAAAATTCATTTTGTTGTCTAAATTCATTTTGTTGTCTAAACTCATTTTGTTGTCTTAATTCATTTTGATGTATAAACTCATTTTAATGTCTAAATTCGTTTTGTTGTCTAAATTCATTTTGTTGTCTAAATTCATTTTATTGTCTTAACTCATGTTGTTGTCTAAACTCACGTTGTCTGAATACATGTTGTTGTATAAACTCATTTTGTTGTCTAAATTCATTTTGTTGTCTAAACTCATTTTGTGGTCGAAATTCATTTTGTTGTCTAAATTCATTTTGTTGTCTAAACTCATTTTGTGGTCGAAATTCATTTTGTTGTCTAAACTCATTTTGTTGTCTCAATTCATTTTGTTGTCTAAACTCGTGTTGTTGTCTAAACTCACGTAGTCTAAATACATGTTGTTGTCTAAACTCACGTTGTCTTAACTCATGTTGTTGTCTAAACTCACGTTGTCTAAATTTAGGTTGTTGTCTTAAGTGGAGGCTCTGTTGAACAATATTATGAGTGAAGCAATTTATGAATCTAATGTCCGTGTATGTATACTGTGGGCTTTACTTCATTTGTTGCTCGTACGATCTTTTCAACTAGCTGTCTGTCCATATTATAGGCGTAGAAAGCTGTTCGAGACTGGGGGGCTGAACCTTGTTTCAGATCGTCGTCCTGGGGAGGGGTCTGAGGGGAGGGATGCCCTTTCCCTTTGGAAAATTTTTCGATATTTTAGGGTCATTAGATGCAATTTGGTGCATCATTTTCGACAAATTTTAAGGTAAATTACTGCAGCAAATTTTTGACATTTCTTACAGAAGAGACAAATAAGGGGTTTTCGTCCTTGGAAAGTGGGGGCTGAAGCATACTTCCGCCCCCACAAATTTTGCTGGGGGTTCCCCGCTTCCTACATCCCTGGTTTTTTATAATCCACCACAGTTAGCATAAACTATGCACAGAAGAACAAACCATAGCTAGCCCGGATAGTGGATTTTTTTCCAGGACGAATGGGGGCATTTTCGGAATGTTCCATTGAAATCATGAAAAATAAGAAATGATGCTCAGGTAAGGATAAAGGTTAGGGTTTAGGTAAAACAAATGAAATTGCCCCCATTCGTCCTGGGAAAAACTACGCGCCATGACGTATACGAGTACGAGCACATACAACCAGGCCCGTATGCAGTGTGTGGGGAGGGGTTCAGGGGGTTCGGACGAATCCTCTCTCAAGATCCAGAGTTCTTTAGTACTTTAGTACTTTTAGTAGTATATGATGAGAAGTTTTGTGTTTTATTATGTCCCACATCTCGTTCAAAAGTCCTTGAAAAATTTCCTATTAAAGTTTGACTATCTTCATATGTATATTATAATTAACAGGCTGCTCGCTTCCATCGAAATGGGTTGTTCCGAGCAAAGGGAACGTGACAAAAATGGGAGTGTCGCGAGTTGCCAGAAATCAGAAGTTTTTCTCAAAACGCAAGAAAGATGGACCTGTAGAGCGTCATATTCAGCCTTTGAAAATGAAAATAAGTAAACAGCGGGAGAAAGCATGCATTTGTCTGCGGCCCTAGATAACTTCAAGGTTGGAGCTAAAGGGGGTGGGTATGACTGACCCTTCATCGGGGAAGGCTGACCCCAGTAGGAGAAATGATACAATTTCTTTGGGAAGCCTTAATCCGTACTGTAATAAATGTAACCCCGATTAACTTCAGTCCCCTGACGATCTGCTTCATTTTGCTTATAAGAAGGTCAGATTCTTCAAGAAAAACCTCAAAATTTCCAATTTTCCTTACAAAAGTTAAAACTTTTTCAAATTTTGTTTAATATAACCCCCAAATGTCAAATATTTGGGAAAGGAAAGCCCCGAAAAATGTCTTATTTCGTTTAAAGCCTACCTTAATCCGTACGATAATAGATTTAACTAACAACCTTCAGTCGTCCCGACGATCTGCTTGATTTTGCTCATAGGAAGGACAGATTCTTTAAAGGGAAATATTGCGTTTGTTTTACAGAAAATTTTCATATTATTTAAACCAATATTAATAGATACAGAATGATTGACAATTCAAAATGAGGCAGTCTGGTAGCTTTCTTTTCAAGAAATTGGGCTCTCACAGAAAGAAACTCATTTATTTGTTGCACAAAAGTAATTCGTTCACCCAAACTTTCACATATTCAAATGATGCAACATCCATAACTCTTGTAATGCATAATACTTTGAGGAGATAAAGCTATTTCTAGAGTTTATTGGTAAGACTGAAGGGTTTAATAATGATTAAAGGTATTTTCTTTATATGCCATTTTGGCTCATTTTAAACGCAATATTCCGCTTTAATAAAACCCCAAAGTTTTCAATTTTCTTTACACAAAAACCCAAATTTTCTTCGAAGAAATTCAAAATTTTCTCTAATGTAAGCTCCAGATTTTCAAATACTTATTAAAAAAGGCGAAAAATTCTGCGCGCTTTGACCGCCGCAAACTGTGCCTCCCCGTCCTTTTGGCAACTCAATGCCTTTGTCAGGGTTCCGAGTGCTGCCTCCCCACGTTGGGGACCTTGGTCCCCCCGTCGGGCAAATTCTGACACTACACCTGGCCTTCAGCATTCGATACATGCGTCTTCGGCAACTTGCCGGTCAAAGTCGGTTGGTAAAATGTTCCACTTGTAGCAAAATCGAACCTCCCTACTGAAAAAGCTACATTCGGGCCCACAACTACTGTACACTGCATGCTGTTTGCACTTTATCCCAAGGGTGAAAGCTCTTCCTTGAAATGGAAACCGGAAAGCTTTTCAAGTTCCCATAGCAACCGTCTCAACCAGCATGAATGCCAATTCCCTGATGTATATATTTGTAGCGAAGGGTAAACATGACAATACGCTCAAAGTTGTAGTTTCCCTTGTTTATTGATACACTAAGGCTATGAAGGGCCACACGTATGACACAAAATTTTGATAAGATTTTTGGAGCCTTTCCTGAGTGTATGTCAAAATCTTAGAGGGTCTGTGAGAGCCTAACTTCAAGCATGCAGCCGGGAGAGGAAAAGGGGTGGACAGGGGAAGCCTCCCTAGAAAGATTTCACCCCTTAGAATATTTCAAGTTGACATCGGCTCAACACATCTCTCCCCCTGAAAAAAAAATTTGGCCCATCTCGAAGTCATTTGGTCCACTCCCCCTCTCCCTGTGCCTCGTCTCGCTGGCCTGCATAAGTTAACCCAGCAAAATGCCCATTTTCCCATGGTAAATTTCACAGGTTCTGCTGGACTTGAACCCGGAGACAGCTTGGATTTTGGAAAATGGGGGTGGCAAACCTGGGGAAGGTGTATTCTCAAGCCTTACTTTAATAATATACAGAGGGACTTTTAA
>WURT03389045.1:0-23342 GCA_009936505.3 Holothuria glaberrima | reverse complement strand
ACTCACCATGTTAACTGCCTACCGACAGTATGCCGTCTTGGTCAGGTAAAGTATCTCACCATCATGACAAGTCGTATTGCACTTTGAGAGCGCCGTAGAATAGAGTGCTATGTTCTCTCCTTCAATCAGATGTGTTGGCAGGTTGTTCTGGGTGGAGTAACAATCCCAGAAGATCCAAAAAGAAAACTGTCTCCTTTGGCAATTCACTGAAAACACTGGGAGCCGAAAGCACATGCACGATAGGGTCCGTTGACGCCGATTCACGAATGGAATGTGGCAATGATGTGCTGTACTATGTATACCAGGCAGCACAGACTGCTAGCATCCACACATGGTCCTGCTCATTCCCTGTGGCTCAAGCCATATTCTATATCAGTGGTTCCCAATTTTTTCAGCTCGTCGCCCCTTTCACCGAATGAAATTGGGCAAATCCCTCCCCCACAAGTCTATAACATAGCATTACCATGTCTACGGTACCATGCCCCTCCCATGTTAATAACACAGTATTGCCGTGAATGACTCAAAGACTAAGACTAAATGCACGTGAACATAATGAAGGCTACACATACATTGTTATGAGGTGTGGGTCCGCCCCAGCGTAGATGCAAAAGGGGTGCGGGGATTCCAATAGGAACTTTTGTGACTAAATCCGCATTAAACGAAGGCGTGAAGTCTTGATCGGGGTCAACTAGGGAGGCGCAATGTGTTTGGAAGTAGGTAGACCAGATGCCCGAGGTCCCACGGGTGTGCAAAACATTCCCCTAAGGGCATGGTATTTAGGGCCTGTCCTACTCTACTCTCTAAATGTTAAAGATTGAATTTCACTCTCTGACGATTGCCTACAGTGACCACTCTTTCTTCGAGAGGAAATTTCACTCTACCCGGAGTGGTAATTCACTCCAAATGAGTGAATTACCACTCCGAGGTGAGTGGAATACCACTCGAAACAGAGAGTGGTCACTGTAGTCAATCGTCGAAGAGTGAAATTCACTCTATTACATTTAGAGAGTAGGGATCCTGATGGAGTCCAGGGCAACTCTTCTGTGGGGGACCAGGGGGCGAAGCCCACGGAAGCTCTGGGACATATACGAAATTGCCGGCAGAATTACAATGAAACATTCGAAGCCTTTGAATATCTTCTAATTATTTAATAGCCTTGATTGCGCACTAACAGATTGCAAAAATCACCCTTTCACCATTTTGTGTTACGTGGTAACGAGTGACCAAACCCTTGCATGCTGCAGGGAGCTTGCTTTGTGGGTGAGAAGGAGGAATTGTTTTAGCCTGGGGTTGCATGACGGGACTTATGCCACTCAGAGGCTGTCCTACTCTGGCAGTAGTAATGGGATAGCCACACCAAAATATATGATTTTTAAAGTATTCTTAGTGTTTTGCTTCATTTTATATTGTGAAAGTTATACTAGAATTATCTATAATTGTCACTTTTGTAGAATGTGTTGTCTATGAACAGGCTACAAAAAAATACATTCGGGGTAAAAGTTGTGTCATGACACCTTCCGGAGGCCACTGATGGAATTCTGAGAGATATTCCTCAGAAAAATTTTGTTAGGAGCAATTTCCTGGCATTTGGCAATTAAGATCAAAGACTTAGGAAGGCATTCAAGATGGAGGGTAGGGCGTGAATGAACGGATGTGCGACACTAAGTGAAGCGCCACCATCAGTTGTCGCGAGCGTGCCAAGAAAGTGTTTGCACCAAAGTGCCTCCCAAATTGCGGGAAATGACACTCCCCAGGCCTTGTATATTGCCTCTTAACATACAATGGTTAATAGAAATTTATGCCTCCAGAAAGGAAATAAGATAGCAGTACTAAAATCACTTGTGAATGGGAATAATTTTACTGCATGTTACTGATAAACTTACCTAAACGTGATGCAATTCAATTAAGGACGGACGCGTGCGCATAGTACGTGTACCAAAGTCGTATACCTTATCAAGCATGATTCATTGCTTGCTTTCAAAATGACGTCACGTAACGTCAACGCATAAGGCCTATACCAGTGATTCTCATACGCGGCCCTCAAGCCCTCTTGGTGAGGCCCCGGACTTCTCTATACGTTAAACAAAATGAAATCCCCTTCAACTTAGAAAAGAAACTTAACAGGATTTGTGAATTACAAAACAACATTTCATGTTGATTTGTGCTTTGACTTTTTTATTTTGAAGCCACAAGTGTTCATGGTTGTCTCATTATTCTTTTTGCAGCAAATATAAGTGTAATTCATTTTTCGTCCTTATACCCAACCAAAAGTAAAAACAATTCAATAAATTAAGAGAATTTTTCAACATAGAATCAGTTGGAAACTTTGCCAAAAATATCACCATTTTCATCTAGACCACTTAAAATTAACACAAAAGTCTCAAAGGGGAGGAGAAAAACACCTCGGTCCATTAACACCCTTCCCCCAGGACGGCTCCTTTGTGCGGGATGACAAAGGATGGATCCAACTCGGACGCAAACTATCGCAGGTACACTTATGCACACTTTAGAGAGACTTTCTGAGGCCACAATCGGTAAATATTATGTCTAGTTTTTTTTTTTTCTTTTTTTTTACAAATGCGACACTCGACCTCAATCCTGTCTCTTATTTGACCCGTACCCTGGAAAAATTTGAGATCCACTCGTCTTTTTTTTTTTTTTTTTTTTTTACAAATGCGACACTCGACCTCAATCCTGTCTCTTATTTGACCCTTACCCTGGAAAAATTTGAGATCCACTCGTCTGGCCAATTAATAGTACGAGAGTGACTATTTAGTTTAGATTCAAAATTGTCCCCTAAAAACATCGTTTTTCGTTACATCGATTATTCCCAAAGAAGCTTTGTGAGTGAACAAACTGTATAGGACTGTGCAAATTTTCAACCACAAATATCAAAATATCTAGTAGAAGATGAGAATTAGGGTCCAAATTAATAAGATTATCTCTAGCGATTCCAAATAACCATTGATCAGGAGAATTTTTTACACGTAAATTTTGTGTTGCACGTTCCAGTGGGGACCAAATTTCAAGTCCGTACCTTTTAAGACGGCCGAGAAAACGCAACCGAAAAGTAAAACAAGATCTTGAAACACCTCTCCAATCCCGCTGTTTCGATCTCATTACAACTGTTTGTCGAAGTAAGAACGGGAAAACAAACGGCAAGAAATTTCCATTACCTAATATAGGCCCGAATTTCATCTTTTAATACCACGTAACCACACCACAATGTAAAAACGTCAGTCATGCCCATAATTAGGAAGGTTACCTTGGTTCTGGTGAACACCCTTTCCAACGAACACCCTTTTGCCTTTAACAACCCCCGTCCATCACTCTTTGCATCCACCTGTCAAATGCTATGCTATGCTCGGAAAGTCTCTGGGGTTCTCACCCAAAGAATAGTTTACATGAACTTTCCCCTTGTTAAAAGAATAATTAAGATAAACAAAATGTTTAATAGGCATACATACGGTGGGAAATAAGCTTCCACAGTGAGCAAAAAAAAAACTTCCTCAATATGCAAAAGGACCAGGACCAGGCACCGAAATGCAAACAGACAGCCGTGAAATGATGGCAGGTCCTTATACAAATCTTCTTCAAAATTGAACCCATTTCAAGACTTAAAAAATGCGTGCATTAGATTGGAGTTTAAGGTTTGGGGCGGAACTGATCTTTTCTGGGACCTCCTTGTCACTTGAGCGACGCCCGGCCTATCCAATTTATTTTACTTTTCTGGAAATACATTAACTTCCCGCGCAGAGAAGGTGATACTGAAATGTTTGTGCGTAGTGAGCAATTTGAACAAGGAACTTCCAAAATTTGCTCCGAAACTCATCATATTTAAGTCCAAAATACGAAAAACACATACAAATTTGTCCACGCCCTTCTAAACTTTCAAAAGGAAAGATTGTTTAGAAGTCTCATTGTCGGGGCTGGGACATGGTACTGCCGCTGGGGACCACTTTTCCTACATAGCCACTTCTATAGTTCACCTGTGTTTGCTCTTTAGGAGGTAAGATTTTTCAATATCCAAACTTTTGGCCAGGTTCTCGCGTTGTAGAGATGTACCATATTCTTTCATAGTATTGCTTTTTGTTTTACAACTAAATTATACAATCTCTGTGTAAATTAGGACCACCGAGAGGATGGAGGAGTACAAAAGTCCCGGGTCCGTGGTGTTGTTTTGCTCCTCAAAGAAAAGATCCCTCAGTACAATCCCAAAATGCTCTGCACGCTTTTCATGAATTGTTTGGTTTCATATAGGAAGGTATAACAATCCTACCCTCGCATTATCAAATAATTTAGTAAACAGTAGCTATACGGTTTTCTCTCAGATCGGTAATTTCGACTGGCAGATGGGATGGAAAATTATATAAAATCTGTCATACTCCCGAATAGGGTCAGCTCTATTCTGCCCTTAATGGGCACAGATTCTTCCATGCTTCGCGTGCTGTGCAATGTCATTCAAAATGAATGTGATCTTCATTCTGATGTTCACCGGGAAGCCAGAGTTTTTGCCCAATTTGACATGTCTCTCCAAATACGTCACTGAATGTGGGTAGGCCTATTTATGCCATGTGGGCATATGACCTACGGTACGCTTTCCTTTGTCACTCGAAGCACTTCTGATCCTTCCGATAACCCAAAAGGGCTAGTGTTTAAATTTTAACTTGCGCCCGGATCGGCTCTCGGTGGGTCTCAGGCTGTCTTGGCACTCTTTAATGCATAATTTTCGGCGCGCTCCTCGCCCACCCTTCTATTAACCTGTGCCTAACTTAGCCCAGAGAGTTGCTATTTGACAAATAACAACTCCCTGCTCAGCCTAAGCAATATTCTGCAATGCTAGAACCGATCAACCCATAGTTGTTCACATTTAATTATCGTAAACAGTGTTCAGCGAAAGACTGTGGAGGGAAGGCAATGGAGGGATGAACCACCTTGTATGGAGGACGATTGGTTATGACACAATGCATGTTTGTCCCGGATACGGGCCAGCCGCTGGACAATTGTTTTCGCCCTGGGCGCTCTATGCATGAACACTTTGTGTCTGATTTTGCAAAAAAAAAAAACCCTCAACGGTCACAAAACTTGCAGGCGCGCATCCAAAGGGGCACAGAGGGGCACCTGCCCCTGTATCGGGGGCCAAAATAGTGAAATGTAAAATTACCTATCACATTGTACCGCACAAAGAAAATTTTGACCAACACTTTGTGTTTTGTTCAGGAATTTCCTACTTTTTTTCTGGTAAATTAAGCCAATAGACTCGACAACAACTGGTTGCATTAGACCGGCTTCCCGACACTTAACGGTCCCATAAAGGATATTTTCCGGATATTTTCCTACGTACCTTCAATGTATTCGTAGCCAAATTTTATTATTACGACCACAACAATTCTGGGCGAGGTTCGCGAGCTCCAGTTTCATTGTGTTTCTTTCGGACTTTGGTTTCATATACATAAACAGTAACCCCTTGACCAAATGGCATACAGGACCGTAACGAGTGGGGAAGTGTGGGGGTGTCACCCCCCCCCCCATATTTGGTCGCCGTCGGCAAATTTTCGGTCTGTCGGCAAAAAGGGAGAGGGGAAGGAAAAGAGAGGAGGAGGAAAAGAAGAGAGGGAAGAAGGGAAAGGAAATGGGAAGGAAGAAAGTGAAAGGGAAGACGGAGAATGAAAAGAAAAAAAAGAGAAAGAGAGAACGGGAAAGCGCGGCCAGTCTGTTATCAGCTATTCCGATTTTCGGCTCGAACAAAAAAATCTGACAAGCAAATTCTACGCGGTTGTAAATTTTGACAGAATCATCCCACCAAAATAATTTTGCCAGTTCCTTGCTGCCAGCATATCATATTTGTCTGCTTGAATTGCGACAGGAGTTCCTAATTCACAAGTCTTTGTTTTAACCTCCGAGCCCCACTACCCTACTTTCATCTCGAAGTTCAGAAAGTAGACTGATTTCGTGAATAACGTCCGCGGCGCAATATTTTTATGTAGTAAAATATTTGTCACCATGATTTTTTGGTTCCTCATTAGGGAAGAAAAACACTCAAATATTGCACCATTTGCGATATAGGCACCTTTCAAACTCCAAAAATTAATTTTCTAAAGGGGAGGGGGACACCCTTAGACCCCTGCCCCAGGCCACAGATTAGTAAATGTGTCATTGAGAAAATGTCCTAGCTAAAACTCTGCATATGATATTCTATACCTCACTTTTATTATTACCATGTGATCAACAGCGCCTAATTGCCATGGAGAGAGTATCCTTAGCCGGTTTTCTAAACCCTAACCTTGACTTCAAACACATTTTGCAAATTCCTGAGGATCCGGTTTAACCATAAACATCATAGGAAAATCACCCCCCACTGATGCCACTTCTTTTTATTTAGTTCCTGAATATACGCAAAATTCTTTATTACAAATTCTACTTCAAACTGTAGCATATGTGGCACCAGAGTGCATGTAAGAACATCTAATTTTTCAAAAATTTTCAAAGGGGAGAGCACCCCTCCTCTTAGACCCCTCCCTCAGGGCGGCGATCACAGATTATTTTAGTTCCTTAAAATACCCAAATTTTTTAACACAAATTTTACTTCAATGTAGCATATGTGGCACCAGATTGCATGTAAGGGTACCTAATTTATCAAAAATTTTCAAAGGGGAGGAGTTGTTTCCCCATGATCCCCTCCACTGATGCCAATTTTTTTTTAGTTCTTGTTTTGTGTTTTGTAAAACAAATTTCACTTCAAGAGGTAGCATATGTGGCTCCAGATTGCATAAAAGGACACCCGATTTTTCAAATATTTTCAGAGGGGGAGGGTTACCCCCCTCCCCTTAAACCCCTCCCCCAGAAATTTATTAGGAATCTTTGTATTGATTAATGTATCATTGTCCAAAATATACCTATTCCTGAGACTTATTTTTTACCCAGAAATATGCTAAAAGCTCAGAGCTTCCGGGGGCTTCTTCCCTTGGGCCCCCACCGGGGCTTTGCCCCTGGACCCCACCAGGGGCCTTAAGGTGGGCCTGTGGACCCCACAGCCGCTTTGCGCTCGTTTTACGCATCTTCAGATCTGCCGACAAAACATGATCTCTACACCCCCCCCCCCAAGATGACACCTTCGCTACGCCCCTGGTGGCATACCAAGACAAATTTTACAGTAAAAGTTGAGAATTCCCCCCTCAGTGGGATAGCTCGTCTCCGTTTTGCGTACTGACAAATAAGCAAAACCTTGAAATTTGCATAGTAACGAATGAGATCGTTTGGTCCTTTTGGCTTGTGACAAATGCAATTTTAGCCAGAATATCAACGCTAAAATAGGAATGTCAATGTAATTTATTTGATTTTCTACAATTCAAAATCAAGAAATGATTAATTAGGCGAAGAATCTCCAATTCAGAGAACGTTTGTCACTATGTAAAAAAAGAAAGTTGTAGAGAAAAATGGGGCTGGAACCCTGGAAGCCCCTCCCACTCTAGATTCGCACCGAATCTGTGGAGAAATGTCTGTTTGTAAAATGTCCAATGTGTATACCAGTATGTTTAGAAATTAAATATAGAACCTAGAATCATGCTCAAGGACACGTTTGCCGAAGTACATTGTTTCTGGAAACAGAAAGAAAAGCATGGATCGATTGAGTCTCATTTAGTTCATTGATCAATAAGAAACCTTTCAGAAGATAAAATTATTATGGGAAAAAAAGGAGAAAAAAAAGAGTGGACAGACGATAGACAGACACGACTCTGTAAAAGTAGAACTTTTCCAGATTAGCCACAGCGACTTGAACATTACGGGGAAGTGCCAGATGTCGAACACTAAACTACTTTGAAAGTTGCCATAAAACTTGCGTTTTTGTAGGAGGAAAGAGGTCTATGTGTTGGTTGTCTGTTAGGAATAAGAACTGAGATAGACGATGTAAAGCGAAAACAAAAACTTTGAGTACACTTTATTTGTTTATTCACTATGATTCCTTCCTTAATAAAAGTCTGTAAAGGTTCAAACTAGACGAACAACTTGGAAACTGTCTATTCTTAACTTATAAACAAATCGTTTTATGTAGAATTTATTCTATTTACATGAAAACTTCACCGAGTTAAGTTTTTATCATATTACAATGAAATTTAAGGGCATAAAAATATTTCTAACTCCTTGAGAAGTTTTTCTAAAGTGTTTTTAAAAAAGCTTTTGGAGCCAGTTGAGAAGTACTAATTTTACGTATTCTTAAGCAAATATCGAGCAATGGGGAAATATGCTGTATTTACTAATAAATAGGTTCCTTTAGGAATTTTGACTATCTAAACAACACGTAGCTTGGCAAGCAATTATCAGTGAACGATCAGCTTGTGATAAGTTCCACATTCCACAGAGCTATACATCAGGAGGGCAGCCAGCTTTTTCTTGGTTGGGTGGGGGTGGGTGTAACCAATTGTTTTTCAGGCGAGTACCCAAGAGGCACAGAGGGGCACAGAGGGGCACGTGTTCCAAAATGGTAAAATGTAAGCTTTTCACGCTGTATCATACAAGTAAAATAACACTGTATTTGCCTCAGGAATTTCCTATTAATATAACTGGTAGTTCAAGCGTATAGGCCTACAACTGAGAGTATGAGACGACTTTGCTAACACTTTACGGTTACAAAAGGTTTCTTGTTTTTCCGGCGCACTTCTCGAGCACCTTTTCACTGCATTCGTAGTAACCTTTCAGTATTGCTACAAAAATTGGAGGAGGGCTGTTCGCGCGCTCTTTCATGGTTTTTTTTTTCATACTTTGGTGTCATGTACGTTAAAAGAAATCCCTGACCAATTGGCGTGCCTAGACATTTAAAGGTACCACATTTTTCCGTAAAGTGTAAGCATTCCATCCCCAGTCTCATAGCTCGTCCTTTTCCTGGCGTACTGACGAATAGGCAAAACCTTGAAATTTGAATAGTGACAAATGTGGTTGTTTTGTCATTTTGTCGTGGTGACGAATGCAATTTTAGTCCGAACTTGTTTATCTCAACATTAAAAATTGGAATGGCAATGTAGTATATTTTATTTTCTACAACTGAAATCTAAGAAACGATAAACCTGGCAGAGGATCTCCACCTGGGAGAACATTTGCCACTATGTAAACTTGAAACAGATTCGTTACTACACCAAAATGTATATGTCGAGCAGTACACTACCCGGGAAACCAACTCTCAGGACATACGCGTGAGCACAATGCAAGCATGTTATTCGTGGGGTGGAGCAAGGCTGGAACAGGGGATCATGGTCTCCGAGTCGCGAAATTTTAAAGCGTCGTAAGGAATCTTTAACGAAGTATGTAATCCCTGACGTGCCATCAGTCACCTCGACGGCCTACCTATTTTTGCTCTCAAGGAGGGCAGATTCTCTGAATGGAACCCACATATTTTGGCCCTTCGCGCCCTGTGGAGTTTTATGTTGCTTCAGATTCTTCCATAGGGCCGTTCTATATAGAGTAAATAGTGCAAGCTCCCCTCCCAAGTTACCAAGTACCCTTTAGATATAGTTTTCTTAAAACTGTAAAAGATTGGGAACTTCATCCCTATTCCCATAGTTGTTCCTTGAGTTGAGCTTGTTGTATGGTTTACGGCATAAGTGTAGGAAACGAGGGCTGGGGACTTTAGCCCCTCGGAAAAAATATGGTGGGCGAAGTGGAGGACAAAAACCCCTTATTGGTTCCCTCTGTTAAAAATGTCAAAATTTCAGATATTATTCCTCAAAATTTTCACACTATTTCGCACCAAGTTGCATCTAAGAATCCCAAAATATCCAAACATTTTTCAAAGATAAGGGGGACACCCCTTTAACCCCTCCCCCACGACGACGATTGGAAACAACGTTCAGCCCCCACCCTCTCTAGGTGAGAAGCTTCCTACGCCTATGGTAGTACGGTAAAAGAATCGCGGTGGGATGTTTGGCTCGGCTGAATACAAACATGTCATCCCCGAAGATGGGTATATATTAGTTTCTTCCATGTGTGCCTACAAATGAACAAAACTACCCCAAACATACAACCATAAAAGTTCTCGTCAGACTTTCTAGAGCTGTAGACATTACTTAATTTACTTCATCATTAGTTTGATTTCAGTACCCGATAAATAAAACCCCAAAATAGTGGCTAAACAAGACATACGGTATGTAGCTTGAACAGTTTTCTGCAGAGGTAGGAGATTCTCTATCCGCAATCATGTACATTTTTCCTTGCATTTATCCAACGGTATAGCCTACAGTAAATTGCTCGATAATTCCATTTGTAGGACAGAGGGGTAGATACGATAAATTTTATGATATGTGACATGTGGTTCATTTGTTTTGGTTCTAAATGACGGCAAATCTACTATGTATCCCTCAAATTTGAGGGTGCTTCGCGCTAGTCAACTTTTCAAGTAGGGTCCTGGCACTACATCAGCACTTAACTCGGTACAGTAAGTTTATATGTTGTGCATAATATGATATGGCAGCCATACTATGACGTCATACAGATGTAGGGTCTTGATTCGTGAAAAGATGTATATATGGTGACCAAGCACATGTCATAATCGGGCTATTGTTTATGAAAACTTTTATACCCCTTTCGAGGGGTATAAAAGGCTTTGCGCCTTCGACACTCACGGGTTTATACAACCCATTACAAAATGTGTAAAATCCTTGGTCCGCGCCTGGTTTGATACTTCAAATTTGCACACTTGATGTCAAATGCACTAAACCATAGAATGGAACTGTGTAAAAAGTACTCCCATCCCCAATTAACTCTCCAGTTAACACCCGCTTTCTTCCTTGCTCTTAATATTTGTTCTCTTCACATTCGCTTTCCTGTGTTAGTTCTCCCGGCACGTAGAGGAGCAGCAAGTTGCCAACCATCGTTGGTCAAATCCTGGAGCTACCCCTCCTCGGTTTCTTTGCCAGTTTATGTGTAGAGCTTTAAATGTAATTTTTCTTCCATCTCCCTGGTTGTTATTTAATCATTTCGCAGGAATATTGATGAATTGTTCAGTCGGAAAAAAAGTTAGCAATTATAAATTTTGCCGAAAATTGATCTGAACATTTTTCTGAAAAATGTCAACTTTTATGGGTCACGGTGCCGTAAATGTTACGTTGCCTTCTTGGTCTAAGGCTAGTAGGTACGCCCTTTCCCTTAGCAACTTGTTTGTTATTAAGTGACACTTTCCACAATTTTTGATGTAACTTTACGTTAAATCTTTCTGTATCTTGACTAAATTTTACTCAACTGCAGAGATGCTATAACTTGTGTCAGCAGGGGGGTCTCTAAGGATCTATGAGTGTGGGGTGGGCGTTGGACCTTTCTTCCACGAAAAAGGCTTCATTCCCCACAAAATACACGTTTCAAGAGCGGTTAATTCTTAACCTCCTTTCAAAAAATCTATGCAGAAAGAACTGATGAAATAATTAAATATAACGTGGGGTCAAGATAAGCAAACAACGCAGTTAAACGCATATTAATATTTGGCAATTTCAATTCGACCTTGGCACAGCCGTTTTCATTTATCTGCTGCAACAGGTTGATTTGGTCATGGAAGTACTATCACCGAGGTATACCTCCGTAGTAGGAGCAAGCGAAGCCCCCGAAAGCTCTGAAACATCTTACTGTCTACAAAAGACATTGAGTAGTCATTTAACAGACCATCAAATAGCAGTTTATCTATACCTTTTCAATAGCGTATTAGCGAATTCGGACTAACCACTCGGTTTCTTAAAGAAGTTTCTTAAAGAGTACGAAGGTTTGGAATAATTGTACTCACTTTGTTTTATGGAAAGCTCTGATAGGTTAACAAGAGTAAAAGATGAATATTGCCTGACGGTTTGTTCTAACGATTATTAAAACCACATGTCAGGATAACACTGATGACGATTTTAAAATAGTTTTGATTGGTTGCTTAGAGTGGGGTTAAAGGTCAAAATGTTAAAAAAGTGCACAATTGGCCTAAATTTTGGAAAAAAGTGTGTCGCAAACTTCCCTCAAAAGTCAGTTCAAACAAGTTCCAAGTTGCTGAATAGGTACAAGACTTGTTGATGCGTTATTGATGACGCCATAGGTCAAAAGTGAGAGCGCAAAAGTCATATTTCCTAATCAAAATAAGTTTTTTATCATTAGTCGCCTATCGGCATCTTAAAAAAGTTATAAAACTACATGCTAGATTCAAACTGATTACTTTTTACGGGAGTGCGTTCTGGTAACGTAGGGTGGGGTCACCAAGGTCAAAAAGTATGTCAAAGGTCAGACGTACCTAAATTTTGCAAAAGGTGTGTCGCGAACTCTTAAACAGTACGTCCGTTCTAGTTCAAATATCGTGGATACGTACCTGACTATAATAACTTGTGTATCCTTAATTATGAATGTCATAGGTCGAAGGTCGGAAGTCGAAGGTCAAATTTAATAACACACGTATTTTTGCCATCGTTTGCCTATCAGTATGTCAACGAAAGAAGTAAAACCACTTGATAGGCTAGGACTAAGGAGATTGAAATAAATTGAAGCAGTATTGTTTAAATGCCAACTGTCGGTTCAAAGGTCAAAATGTTGGGAGGAGACCAAATTTACCTAAATATTGGGAAACCGTGAGTCGCAATTTTCATGTAAACAAAACCAAGGCCAGGCAAAATCAGAGCAAATTTAAAACTGAAAGGGACAAGAAAAGTTGAAAAGCTGAGAAGAGGGATGATCAAAAGCTGTTCACATCCTTTTTCATTTTTCATTGTATTCTACTTGGTTCTAATTACCCATCTATCACTCAAAGATCCAAATCTGACAAAAATATATACTAGTAAAATCTCGCGGGTTTAGAAGGCGTGTTATCAAAATAAATGATAATAACATTATCAACACATCCAGTATTTTGTAAAGTAAACGAAATTTTATTTGTTCTTTTGTAATCCTTGAAGTATTATCCCTTCTCCCTCCCTCCTCTCAGGCTACGGCTGTGGTGTTTTGTGGAGCCAAAACGTCATTTGAAGTGATCAGAAGTAAAACTGTTTAACTTCTGCAGGCATTTTGTATCTCGTGTGCTTTACGAAGTACATGTAAAGGAGTTTTACTATTCTGCGTCGTGTCGCACAACCCTCCACTCCAACTCGACGCTGACAAGCACTTCACAACACCACCTCTCAGAATAAAGTAACTTGACATGTACTTTGATCTTCCGACACGTAATCATACAACGGAAACTTTGGTTGTGGAATTTCAACTTATTCTTTCCCCTGCTCTCCTCACATGAGTTAATGTGCTATAGAACGCAAGCGTCTGCATTTTAATTGCTTTGTGCTGGTACCATGTCTTCGTCTCAAGCTTAACAGCACACTTACTCATTCCTACTGATATTACTTTAATAGAAGAGTTGTTAAGGGGTAAACGCTGCATGTTTTAGTACAAATGTTCCAATTGGCATGAGTGTTCCTTGGGACACCAGAAAGAAATTCATCCAAAGAGACAGTAATACCTATGCACAAAACCCTCTGATTTGCATAAATTATGCTAATTAGCCTTTTTTACATAAATTAAAATAAATATTCTAAAAAATATCTTTGAGGCATCCACTCATAAAATTTTGTCAAATAATTTTTTATAAATAATTTTCTCATTATTTCAGTACATAATGATTACGAGGGCAGCCGTTTTAGAATTTCCGCCATCTTGGTTGACCTCGAACCTGTAAACGTATCAAAAAAATACGTTGTTAACCTTTGTTAAAGATTATGGACAGATTTTTGGATTAATTGTGGTACAAATATTTTAAGTATTATTTTCCTTATTATTGTAAAATATTGTAATTATACCACTAGCAGCCATTTTGCTTCTTCCGTCATTTTGGTTGACATAAATTCCATGAAAAATGTTTTGAAAAATATGCTTGAATTATTTGACACAAAATTTGGCCAAATATAAAGAGCAACTGTCACAAATATAATTTTTCAGGATTATTTTCCCCTTTTACTACAATATATTGAAATTTTAACCGCCAATTTCCTATATCCGCCATCTTGAATGAACCGGATCCTACAAAAAATGTCCAAGAAATACGTTTTGAATATTAACAACACAAAAATGAACACAGGTTCGGTTACCTGTGTCAAATGTACTTTAATGATTATTTTTCCTGTTATTATGATATATTGATGTAATTATAGCATTGGCGCCCATTTTGCTTTTTCCACCATCTTGTTTGAATTCTAAAAAATATATTTTGAAAAATAACTTTGGATTATTTGTCATAAAATCTGGCCAGATATTAATGGCAACTGTGTCAAAAGTATTTTTAATGATTATTTTTCATATTATTTTTATACATTTTGATCGTCCTTTTGGCGGCCATTTTGCTGTTTCCGCCATCTTGGTTAGTATGGGGTCCGAATAAAATATCACAAAACATGCTTGGAATTTCACGTACAATCTGATATAAAAATATTTTGGGTTTTCAATCGAAATACATTTGTAATGACTATTTTCTGAAATTTTTTGCAACTCTCCATTATTATCTTATTTTTGTGAGGAATTTTTACTGTGTTGTTTTTACTTCTTCGGTGCTTTTTCACCATCTTGACGGGCGGGTTCTCTAGTATCAAGGATTGTAAAGGTTATCCTTAATTTTTTAACATTAATTCACATCATAACAGTTAGGACTTTGGAAATTTGCAATGTTTTGCACAATCTTTAGAAATATTTCATTCAGTTTCGGGGCCATCTTGTTTTCCGCTATCTTGGTTAGCCTGGATCTCACCAAAGTAGTTTAAAAACTACTGTTGGAATTTTTGTCACAAAATTTGACAAAATTTTATGAGTCGATGCCTCAAGTATATTTTTTTGAGAATATTTTCTTTATTTTTATGTAAAAAAAGGCTAATTAACATAATTTATGCATAGATAATGAGTGTCTCTTTGGATAAATATTTCTGTTTTGCCTCGTAGAATATTCATGCCAAGTGGGACATTTGTACCAAAAAAATGCAGTGAACACCCTATATTGACCCCTTATCAACTCTACTCAATAGCTCTGTGAGACAGCCCTTTCCTTCCTGGGTTCAAAGAGTTTTTTTCAAGATAGCCATATGCTAGGATCCAGTCACTCTCTGTGCTACCATGGAGTTCGAAAAAGCCTTATGGTGCTATAAAAGAGATGCATGTGCTTAGTGCTTAAGTTTAAATAAACACCGTGGTTGCCATGCGATTCCTCTGTTTGTCAAACCTAAAACTGTCTCCATTATAATTTTAATCGCTACTTTACCTGCCTTGTTATGGTCCATTAGCTTTATGGAATTTCTTCCTAAATCTGTATACATTGCATTATTTCCGGCCGGGTTCCGATAATTTCTTCAGTACCAGACTTTCAAATCATATCTCTCTTCACGGTTTTAGAATCATATCTTCCTAACACAGTACAGAATACATAGCAGATAACTCATGACACTCCCCCTCTACTACTGTAGTATAAGAGATCGCAGGTATCTCTGCAGCTTTAAATATCAGCTGAATAAGCATCCCATTCATTGCGAAAATGACTATAAACAAAATAATGGATAGAGAATAATAAAACATCTCAGTAACAGAGATAATGTTGCAAACTTCGTGGTTTTGTATCTGCACAATAGTGGGAGAATAGGTTAGTTCTGGGGTAGCCTGTATGCCACCATATAAAAAATAATTAATCTTTCATAAAGCTTTTGCATCAGGTTGTGATGATTCAGCATGCTTGTTACTTCTTATAGCTTAATATAAGAAGTTATCGACTTAAACTTTGACCTTAGTACTTTCACATTTTAAAGGGAGGTCTGTAACACATTGTCTGAAGAAGATGTAGCCATGATCTACCACGTTTCGGCCAGCTGAGCACTTGTAGCATAGCCTAGCATAGCAGGATTCTAACTGTAGGCTAAAAGCCTGTAGTAGGTCTTGACAGGAGACAAGTGTGCAACAGGGTGAACCACTTCTCCAATCCAACATAAAACTTTCTTTTACCATAAAATGCATCCAATCTGCTTTTAAAAATGTTCAAGGGAGGGGCACTAATGACAGATTCAGGAAGATTGTTCCAAGTGTTTGTGACTCTCAACTGTCTTGCAGTGTTGCTTGGTGATTTCTAAACTGTGGCCTCCTGTTGTGCATAATCGGTTAATTTGAAGTAATTGCTCAATGCAGTAATAATTATGCGCGTACCTATAAACTTCTATCAGGTCACCGCGTAGTCTTTTGTATGTTTAACTGGGCAGATTCAGCTTCTTGAGTCTATCCACATAACTACAATTCCTAATAATTGATACCAATTTTGTTGCTCTCCTTTGCACATTTTCATCTTGAGACTATTTAATGACGTAAGGTGTACATAAGGTGAAAAAATATTTCTAACGTTACTACTATATTGTCATGTTTATTCCATACTATGACTGGATCACGAAAATTTAACAAGGAACCACGACAAGTGGTTTTGAATTTGACAAATTCTCAATTAGGAGGTTTACATCAGAAAGCCTATTAACCATACAGTTTTATATCATTGGAACTTCTCGTAAGAGATAAGGCTTATCGTAACATTTATCAATCGCAAAAGTGATAAGTAAACCTAAGTGCAAAATAAAATATGAAATAACGGCATCTTTTACCCAAAAACAAACACAGAACCCATCGTGGTTTTCGACGCAATCGGTGGTATTTGTCATATCTTCAAGGGCACGCATTGACAGAACATAATTTTACCTTCCATTTGACCATTTGGGAATCTATGGAAATGTGTTCTCTTCTCAGTGGCGTAAAAATAATCCAGTGTGCCGCACTGCAACCACGGTCTTACCCATTTTAGCGGGGTGGGGCAAGAACATCTAAGGACAGTGAAGCCAAGGTTTGGGAGAAGTTAATCAAAAAACTTTCGCCTAAAATGTTTCACGTATCAGAGACGTGGCCAACGTTTCGTCTAGGGGCGAATTTAATCACCAGAAATTGTGGGCATTAGAATGATGCGTCCAAGGTTCTTCATGTGACATAAGATGGTCTCAACATAGGCCATAAAATCTCCATTTAACATCTCCATTAGTTATGTCCTTACTCCACCTGACAAACAGTGAGTGATAGATAATTCAGTGGGCTTGAGGGTGTAAGAGATCATGAATGCCACAATGTTTTCACCCTTAAGTACTGCAGAAAGTAACTATTGAAAAGTAGCACTCATGGTGGATGCGCTTCGGAAAAAAACTACACTGCCGTGAAAACCAAAAAAACTGAACTCAGATGTATTTCTTTTTGCCAAATGAGAAATGGAAAAAGTACTAAACCTGTAATGTACCCATGGAATACATGTCCTTTCCACTTTATCCCTTGTAACATGCCTGCCCCGTATTACCAGAAACAGCAATTACTTTTCAATTCCTTTTCTCTCAAGGTACATCTAAAAGGTCTTTGTTTTAATTTACACAAATCCATGTGATAAAAATTAACTTTGAAAATTTCTACTTGGGCCCCCCTCGTAGCCCAACCCATTGAGTACTGCCATAAATGTAACACAACAAGTTCATACTAAATATCAAGGGCTATGGCTATCCAGTAAGGATTTTTCTCGAGGCTGTAATATTTCACGGGCAGAAGCAAATTCTGTGCGGTGACCGATCTGCGAATGTTTCCACTCCCCTCCATAAACTACTACAGCCTTGCAAACAAATTATTACCATGTCCCAACAAATTATCATGTCGAAAGGGTATCTAGGACTGGGTACTCCATAGCCAGACTTTCTGGGACTCCTACCTCTCCTATTCCGAACATCAAAAACATGTGTTATCAAGAAATCATTATAGCAATTTTAAAATGATCCTAAATGTATCCCACTTAAAATAGTGCATCAATTCATAATTTCTGTCATAATTTCTGTCTCAATTTTTTATTCATTTTCGCAAAGCAGAATTTTGCTTCTGAATTAAAAAGGAAGTACGAAAACATGTATAATGCAGTACAACCAATCCCTTACATACGAGACAAACTCCTTTGCGTTTCCAGAGTCTTTGTAGAGAGTGGTATTGAACTTTTTATTGGAAAGGACAAAATCGTTGGACACGGACAATGGAAGAAGTTGTCCTCATACCAGGATATATTTAGAGACCCTCAGGTTTCTTCAACAAGACGCATCTTAGAAGCAGACCCAGGATTTGGCAAATCCACAATCACCCTTCAGATGGCGTATGACTGGTGTAACAGTGCGCCAGGCTCACTTTTGCACAATGTCGAGATATTTATTCTCCTCCAACTAAAGCAATTAGGAGGTGTGAAGTCAATATATAGAGCAATCAAGACATTCCTTCTGCCTAACGATTCCACCTTCAAAGAGGATGATATAAAGCATGTTCTTCAGGATGCGTCCTCTGTGTTAATTGTATTTGATGGATTTGATGAGTACCCCGATCGGGACAGTGAAGAACCATCTGATATTATTAGCATTATTAAAAGAGATATGTTCCAACGTTTTGAAGTGATTGTCAGTACAAGAACAGCATGTTTGCCGCGAGATTCTGCACCGCAAACAAAGCGAATTCGATTGACAGGATTTGACGAGAAGTCACGTGATCACTACATTCGGAAAGCCGTTGTAACTGACGACGAAGAAGCCATCACAAAAATAAAAGATGTTTTTCGCAAAAATTCAATTCTTGCTGACCTTTGTGAAGTTCCTTTATTCTTCGCTATGTTCGCTCATGTGACGCACGAAGCAAAACAATTGGAAACATTCAACACAGTCACAACGTTTTTCCGTCACATGATCCTGTGCTTCCATCAGCATATGAAAAACAAAGAAAAAGTCAAGGATTTTGAAAAATATAACATCTTTGTTAAGCACCACGAAGAACTCAATAAAGTGGCATTTGAAGGTTTGAACAGAAAGGATCAGCAAATAGTCTGGCGTACGGAAGAAATGAAGACAATGCTAGGAAAGGATTTCTATGATTATTACGTACGCGTGGGCATTTTAGTTGAAGAAGATGTTCTCGATATAGGTGAAAATGACGTCTTTGCCATAGATATTGATCGCATTCAGTATGTAACTAAAGTTCATTTCTTTCACAAGGTATTTTGTGAATGGTACGCAGCACATTACCTATCTAATTGTGCCTCAAACCACAAGGTAGCATTTTTTGACGGTAATGAAAGATACTTGGAGTCGAAGTTGGAAGGGGAGATAGACCCCGATGCAATAGACATTAAATATTTAGATCCATCTGATGTCCAATATGTCTATCGTTTTGCTTGTGGAATCAACTCAAACGCAGCTAAAGAGATAATTTCATACCTGAAAAGTAAACATGGTTCTATGTTTGAAATTCTCTGCATCCTGGAACAAGGGAAAGGCGAGTTAAAGAATGTTCTTGCAGATGTCAACAGATTGTGTGAAAGAGACGTTCAGATCAGAGACACCGACAGTATGCTTCAACAGAGAACTACCGTACAGCTGCTCAACATCGCCAGCAGCAACAAGGTGACAATTCTTTTCTTTCATTTTAGATGTTATTACGAATCTTTGATTCTTTGTCTGTTTACTTGTCTATGTGTTGTCCGAATGTACTTATAACTCGTTTATTTTTTAAGTTCCCTCTTTATCTGTCTTCTTTTTCCAATTTCTTTATCAGAGAGTTTAAGTATCAATGTCTCATCGTCTCTTAGTGTCTCCTAGCCCTTCTGAATCTGCATCACTAACATTATTTTCTCTAAACTGATGGGGAAAACGTTACATGATGTTACATTAAAACGACAATATCCCCCAAGAATCAAGATAATATTTCAGGGCAGGTTTGAAATTCAGTATTGCCCTGAAATATTTTTGTTAACGCATCTTAAAATATTACACCTTCAGGCCAAAACTGGACCCCTTTTTTCGCAAGTTTGTCATTCTAGTAATACATTTATTTGTAGAATGTTACAAAGACTGCCCTTGTTATAGTGTATGGGATTTCTCCACCAGATCGCCATCGCGGAAGTTTGGCTATACTACTCCTTGAATTCAGTCGACCTGTCTTCTTTTGCACTGAAGTTAAACTCTCAACTTAGCTTACAATCCTTGGAAACTCTGCATAAACTTGTTGTAGTGGAGAACGGAAGAGAAATGACATTAGCAGATATTCATAACATCTTCCAATATACTTTACAATGTGTGAGCTTACGGAAACTACGGTAATTCCTCAAACATATTAAACTTTGTTTTGCATAACTACCAGCTGGGTTCGAAGTTATAATGGTGAACATTATATTTCTTTTAAGTTTTTAAAGCAGAGCAGCAAACAAGAATCATAAATTTAACACAATGTACAGAATGCAGCAATAATAATCTTTACATTACAAGTACCTAAAGTCTTTAATTTCATATGTTACAAAGCTTGAAAAATGCATCCAATTAGTCCAACTCCCATCTTCACAGGACATTTCTTAGCTGAGAAATAGGATGTTGAAGCTTATTCACTAAATTTAAAATTGTAGATTGCGCAATGATTGTGATGTCATTCCTGTACAACTCAAATTATAGTCTTTTTTTTTCCTTGTTTTTTTTTTTTGTTTTTTTTTTGGAATATCTTACTGTTATAGGGTAACTTGGCTATATAAGCCCTCTTCGTAAAACATTTTGTGCAACGGAACAGTAAATGTTTCAAGGTTATATAAACATTTTAATTTCAAGGGAAACAGTAGCAGGTAATGTGAGTTGTACAAGAAGAACATCACAACTTATTGCATAATCGACAATTTCAAATAAAGTGAAAAAATTTCAACATTTTATATCTCAACAACGGAGTAAGCTAAGAAAATGGGACTTGGATGAATGAAATTTATTTCCAACCCACAAAATATATATATTCTTGTAATTATAGACTTTAGGCCCACTTTTAAGTGACAAGGGGTGTTTTTCCGTGTGACTCCAACGGCATAAAAATAAAAATTTGATCAACTTTTGAGAAATATTTTAGTCGAGTAACCAATTTGAAAATAGTCGCACTGCTCATCAATCGTAGAAAGAAACTGTGCTGCTATATTAACTTACATGGTAAGTGTAATGATGACTGTAAACGTATATCAGACCAATGCAACTACAATCTGTCAGTCACATCCGTAAAGTGTCCCAAGGGTTGATAAGCTATTATAAATGTTGTTTTGTTATTGTGTCATTCAGCAGTTGTCTTAATTGCACCCAAATGCAGAATTGCATTATATATGTTTTAAATGTAAAGAATTTGATCAAAACATAAATTCAAGCAACCCATCTACTTATTGGATCCCAACGAGGGTAAGCGCCATAAATTATATACTTTTAGTAGTGTAGTCCAAAGTTTAACGTTATCTGAGACAAAAGGTAAAGCTTGCTAGTATCCTTTTAGAAATAAAAATGCCAACGTACTGTATTCTTACATACAGGTCTATATGAGAGGAAACCTTACACTCTAAAACCCAGTTTGTTGGGAAAACTTTATAAAATTGAGGTAACTTGCTGATTGAGCCTTGTTAAGTTTAGTGATCTGAGTTTCTCCTTACAATGAGATGCATTATCAGAGAAAATAAGTTGACTGAACTTACAAGGCTTCACGCAGCAGGTTGCATCAATTCTATTAAGTTTTCTCAGTATACTGAGTTTTACAGTGTACAAAAACCTGCAATGCCCGAAGCACAGTATACATGTACCAATCATCTTGGGTAGGATGACATGGGATAGTTAGACTCCTTCATATCCTCTTCTCGTCCCTCCACATTGGGTCTGTCGGAACTTGGGGTCGCTGGCATGGCCCGGCCCCATGTCGGAATTCTGTCGCCGCCCATGGTTGGTTTACTTGTTTTGACTTTCAAAAGGGTAATTCCTGCAATAAAACCCAAACTTTCTGTACGTTTTGTCCACTCTTCCTGAGTTCCGTTAGTTCAGCTAAGAACAGTACAAACTCTTTCCACCTTTTTAAGTAACTTAGTAAGCAGAATGCACGGATTTATATAAATGTCTAGCATTTCGTCTCATTTCGCTAAAGCTAGTTAACGTCCTCTTGTGTCTGTCGTGCTGTACGGCTAGTGACTCGAGGAGGGAAGTATAATGTAAGCTATGCCCGATAGGGCTCAACTGCCTGGACAATTGACCTTTATAAGCTTTAAAGAAGTACGGAACCTTTTTAATGCAGGATTACCCAAAAAATTATTGCGCGCTTTGCAATTTCACAGTTAAGATCCCAGGAAAAACATTAAATCAGTGCGGAACTATGTTCCTAGCTTTAGTATGTACAAATTTTAAGAAAGTTATGCCCCGCAATGGTATGGTATAGTTTACAGGTTTTCTTTAAATGCCACGTCACCAACCGGCAAATCCTGGGGCACCCCTGGTTTTGCTTGCTTCCCCAGCTAGGTGGTTTTTCGCGAAGTCATTAGAAGCGTGCCATATGTGTATATATATACATATATCTGTATATATATATATATATATATATACATATATCTATCTATATATATATATATGTATATATGAAGCTTGGAACCCTCTCTACACTCGGTCTTAATAATTAGGATGGACCTTATTTTAACTTGCCCGCTTTTTAACTTACTTTTTAAAAGTTTCACTCAGCCTTCATATCACTGTTCCTCCACCGTATTCCTTCCTTTTTTACAACCGGTCTGTCTGTGCCTTTTTGGATGTGTTTTCTCTACTTCTATTTCATTGTTTTCCAGTACCATTTTTGCCAGCTAATGAAGGGTTTAAACCCGAAACGTCAAGGAATTTTCCGCAAACTCTTCGGCACTTATAACCACATTTATCGACCTTCACATTTCAATAGTGCTCCGCAGCATTTCGACCCATGTATTTATATATATATATATATATATATAAGTGTGAGAAATACGTTCAAAAAATGAGGTGGACGTCGCTTTAATGTCTTTCACTCTTTATTCCAAGCTTTCGGCCCTCTGGCCTTCATCAGGTAACGTGAAAGTTAATTTGATGTTCCTAACTAGGTGCCTGATATAAATATATATATTTTCCCCTATAGAAGGTCTTATAGATATAATCAACGTTATTTTAATGGCCCACCATCCGTACCTTTTAACATTTACGTCTCCGTAAATTCGTCTGCATTGAAGTTATTGTATATAGATTGTGTGGTTGAAAGGACATTACCGTGCCTTCATGTATACCTATTTAAAAAGTGTGTGAAAACGTTAAGGGGAAACGATATTTTCCCCCTATATACAATTTCCCCCTAATGTAGGTTTTTTTAACACGATATTTCACCCAAGGTGAAAATTAGGCAAATATATTATATAATATCTATCTATCTATCTATCTATCTATCTATCTATCTATCTATCTATCTATCTATCTATCTATCTATCTATCTAT
>WURT03388934.1:0-23343 GCA_009936505.3 Holothuria glaberrima | reverse complement strand
TGTTGTTGTTGTTGTTGTTGTTGTTGTTGTTGTTGTTGTTGTTGTTGTTGTTGTTGTTGTTGTTATTATTATTATTAAAAATGTGATGTGCAATGGCTGCAGATTACATATTATTATGTCAGTCTGTATGCAACCAAGGTAGCCAACTAAAATGAGTTTCTTGATAAGATAATTACCACAATCATGTCCGTTACTGAAACATGTTAATATTTAGGTAAGATACGTGCATATAACTCTGGTAGCTATAAAGATGTATTCTTTTCATTACAACTTGAAACACATTACCACATATGGTTGACAATATGTTATAGTGCCTCATAAATGTACCTCGACAGTTGGCAAAATTAGTGACATAAGACAGAGGGCAGGCTTTAAAATCCACCAACTATAACTTTGACATATTCCATACTTCTTAAAGGTCACTGTACATTACCTCACTTATTTCTACGGTAACGTTTTTAAACTAATTAAGGTAGAGAAATGTCATTATCCCGCTGATGAAGCACACCTAGCAGAAGGTAAAAATATTAAAACCTGAGGAATTATTGGTAGACAGAGAGGTTAAGGAGTTTCAAAGTCGGTCAAGGTGTCCATGTCAATGCCTGTCTATATTATGCATCCTATGCTTAAATCACTACCCATGTGACAAGTTAAGTACCCCATCTGCACACTTAAAGGGCATGTGTACTCAATCAAGTTAATTCAATATGGAATACCAAATGGGCTAATTAAAGTTGCTCTTCAGTTCTTCACTCTCCGGAATACCCCCCCCCCCCACCCTGCCCTTCCTCAACCATGTACAGGACAAGATACATTATTCAACATTCTTAAGTCACTATTTCGTGTAAAAAATAGTTTTAGGAAGAGATTTAAAAAGAAATTAACCATTTCTGTCATATATATTGTAAAGGACTCATTAAATTAAGCTTGTAGAACTGTCATTTTTCCTTTAACAAAAAAGAATCACTTCTTAAGTCTTCTTCAACCACTACACCCTATCACTGCTGTTTTTACGCAGTTATCTTCAAGGCTCGTTGAACAATAAAATTAGCAGGATATGTCCAAAAAATTCATTAACATCTTCAAAGAGCGGAAAGTTACAGAAGGTGCCCAATAAAGTAACCAGCGTGGTTCGCTTAAGGGGTACAAGACCTTATTGAGAAAAGATTGATTATAATCAGATCATTATGAGTGGGGTGTCAGCTCAGCCTAACATGAAATGATTGTCACAGTCTCCCTAAAGGTGTTTTCTGCAGGTGGCATACCAATAAATATTATGACACATCAAAAACAGTAAAAAATATTCATAAATTACAAAAAAAAAGTGTAAGAAACTTCTTTTTTAAATGAATACAGATGCATGCAAAAACAAATTGATTGATGTTTATGAATTTGACAGGAGTTTTTTTCAATGCTACACTTGGCTTAGATTGGAATTTTCATTAACGATTTTTGCTATGCTTATCCCCTGATAGGTTTTTTTTTTTTAATCTGCTTTGGTTGAGATGAGTTGATTCATCCTATAAAATGGGCAGGCATATAGTAAAAAAGAGACTACTTAAGCCAGCAGACTGACCGACCATTGTTCAGCTTTCATAGCCAAGTTTAAAGACTAGGAACTATCTGATCACTGCCCAACATTACCTTACAAGTTTGTCATTGCTCTAAACTTTCAAGATGATGATACCGTACAGGTTGCTCCTACTATGTTTCACCTTGTGCTATTATGGTGGAGAGGCTGCTGATGAATGTGGTTGCCCAGTTCACCATCCACAGCAAGCCATATGTAATTCAGACTTCGGTAAGTTCTTTTGAAAACCTTTTTTTCACTTTTTTATTTAGCCAAAAATCTTTTATCAATAAGATCTCATTTCATGATTACTAGCCTAGTCTGTGTAAATTTCTGTAAGGTGTGACATAGCCAACAGCATCTTAGGCCATGGCACTTGGACCCCATATCAGTTGGTTACAGTGCTATAGTTCTATGGCCCACTGGTCTCACAGCCAATTGATAGCAACCATTGGCACTCATGCATATTGGTCTTACATTAAAAATCCTCTGCATCAAAGATCCTGGTAGCCTTAACACCATTCTGTATGATTTTTTTCTTTTTTTTCTTTTAAAAAAATAGGCCTAAATTTCCTGTTGATACCACGGCAAATATTTCCCAGTCAAAATCAGATTGGCCATTTATCCAAGGTGGCTCTAACCTCAGGCTTTGCTTCCTCCAAATCTCAAGTGGAAATGTACTCCATTCCCCTAGAGTAGAGTGGAAAAGTGTATGTCCTGTATCCACAGCCACACAAGCTATAGTTGCATAGGGACTAGGAGTAGCCCTCCCTTTTCTCTGAGCCATACCAGACAAGGTACTGAAGGGGGTGGAAACAGCTGTGGGGAAGATTCTTCATGATGGCAAGATGTGTTAAAATGCATTATAAAGGCAGTGACACTCACTCAAAACCTACAGGCTGTGGGATTACTTTTCTCCCACCCTCTCCGGACTCCAAAGTTTTCAAATCATTTCCAGCTTTATGGGTACTTCACTTTGCCAAGTTAAGTTGAACTTTAAATTATTGCAGTCCCTTTCCATTACAAGAGAGTAGTTTGTATGTTCATTACTGACTTCCATAATCCCCACCCCACTGCCCCCACACCAGTGGTAGAGGTTGTCTCTTTTCTGTACAATGTAAGTATCACACAAAACTTCCAAAAGCATATTTCCACAGTTATTTTCCAATACATGTGTAAATGCACATGGAACTTTCCAAACTGTAACTTTTCACTTTATTTTCAAGCTTGTTTTTCTTAAATCTAATGCAAATTCTATCCAAAAAGAGCAATTTCCAGTAAAAAAGAAAAAGGAGCTTTGATCAGAGAGAAAAAAATGCAGACTGTATCCATACAAGCCCTCCAGCCATATCTTAACCAAAACGTAGATACCAACGTGTCCAATAAAATACAGACTTACCGTATAAGCTGCTGGTTTTAAATTGTTATACAAACATTCCAGTGTTGTTGGTATGGTATGATTTACCTTCACAGAATCATATTTTATTTTGTTAATATTTTTCAGTCTTTTTGCAACTCATAAAGTCAACTTAACCTTCATTTCACTTAAGGAGGGGGTACGGCCAACTCTTCAAAAACTCAGTGGCATGTTCGTGTAACCAGGGAGATATCACCTCCCTGCTGTAACAGATACGCTCAGTGACAGGGTAGCGAGAGTGATAAATACAGCCATTGAACTGTAGTTGAAGGTGTAAACAGAGGGCAGTATAGCCTCAATATTTTTGAGATAACTTTGTGATGGTTAAGTTACTAACCTGAAAGATAACTGTGACCTTGTATAGTAACAAGCTTTAGAACGGTGTAATACTGCTGAATGAAAAACACTTTCAGAAGGTTTTTTTTTTTCTTTTTCAATTTCCCATAATTTGGTAAATTTTCATGTAAAAATTGAAAGCCAATGTAAAGACAAATTGTTTGGGAAAAAACTACCAGCCTCAATTGTCATAAGTAAATGAGAGTTGATGCTGTTGTTCTCAAGTAGTTTTTGTTCCATATTGCTTTAATATTTAAAGTTCTTTTCCTTGCTAACATGTAGCTACCCCTCACATGGATTCTTCTCACAAAAACTGTCATTTGAATTTGTTAAAATTTCTCCCCAGACAAATAAGGACAGGAACAAATCTCTGTTATACATTTATTGCCATAAAAAGTACTGATTCTACTCTAGAATCATGATTGCACACTCTAAAAACAAAAGAGCAAAATTCACTCCAAAAAGGGTGTGCTCAGTGACCACTCCTAGTGAGAGTGACTGTTACCCCAAGAAGAGTGAAAATTCACTCCAAATAGAGCAATATTTCATTCCATATGCCTGAAGTATCACTCTCTTTGAGTGAATCGTCACTCTACTTGAGGAAAAATTCACTCTTATAAGGAGTGGTTACTGGACACACTCTTTTTTGGAGTGAATTTTGCTCTTTTGTTTTTAGAGTGTAACAATACAGGGAGTTGTCATTAGAATATCAACTATGAGCAATGAATCTGAACTAGAGTGGGGTAATTTAAATCATGTAAGCTTACTGCTAATTTTTAAGATATCCCAAAAGTAATCAAAAAGGATTGAAAATTTTACCAGCTACATAAATATGCAGGTTCCATACTGTTCTCTGCAGGTACAAATTTACAGAGACTGGCTTGAAAAGATTGACCTTTTGTTTTGTATTGTCCAGACAATGTTGCATTGTGGGTAAATCGCAAAATGGCAATCATATTTTCAGTTTTTTTTTTTTTCTTTTTTAAGAGGTTACCCAATTTCTTCCAAAATGAAGAATCGCTGGGCTGGACTGCTGTAGGCAACTGTAAAGTTTAAGCTCCCTGACTGCTGTAGGCAACTATTAAAGTTTAAGCAAAAAATGTATTTTCTTCGGGAGATGGAGCAAAAACGTTGTGAGTACAACTATTGTAACCATTGCACTTGGTTAATGAGGGCCTGAGGTTTGCTAAGTATGACTCAGTACAGATACTCAGTAATTTCTGCATTAATGTAAGGTTAACACTCTTCTGCATTACCAAATTTTGTACTAGTATAAAGCCACAACTTTGCAAATACGAGATGCACAGCATAAGGCTTTCAGTTTTCTAGACCATGACTGCAGACTTTTTCAAGACTACTTTAACCCATACAAGTTTTATGTCTCTTTCAACTGGACTTTTTTCAACTTTTCCTATCATATGGAAATTCTGCTTGAAGTGATAACATAAAATACATACTTACCCCCTCTTCACCCCTTTACTCCCCTTGTCTCCCCTGATCCTCCCCTAATTTTTCCATCTAACTATACAATTCCTACTGCATAATTCTTAACCTCATATACCAATTAACACAGTGAGCATTATAAAAGCTTCAGGCCAGTCCTCATTACAGATAGCTCCACTCCCCCCCCCTTTTTTTCTTCAAAATGAAAAAATTCAGAAAAATATGTGGCATATATGTCATACAAGTGACTGCCAACCGTACCTTTGCACCCACTGAGGGCAGCATAATATTCTCTTCTCCATCCCTTCCCCCTCACGATGCCACTGTTTTGATCAATTGTTCTTGTTTTTTTGTTTTTGTTTTCTTTTTTGTTTCATGCTTCCAACAGCTTTCATGGTTTCAATTGAAACCGGAGAGGAGAGTCCGCTTCCATTTCACGAAGAAGAAAGATACATACAGTCTCACTATAAGTACAATGTTACCGTGTTTCAAGTCTTCATGCCAGAAAATCTATCCTTCCTGGAAGGGGAAAATGTCATGCTGTGGACCCCTAACAATTGGTGTGGCTTACTGACTCTTGAATACATGGAAGAATATGTCATTAGTGGTGAGGATTAAACTTGTACTTTCTTATGACCTCAATCATTTCGAAACCACAGAAATGCAGCTGCCTCAGCCAAGCTGCAAGGACTACAACCTGCATACTTTGTTCATGAACACATTACAATAGAAGATTCCTTGCTATTATACTAGGTATCAAAGACAAAGCATGGCTCCAGCCCCTGTGGTAGTGTTGGTTAAGACCAGGGTTGTAGCTAGCCAAACTTGAGTGCCAGGTAATTGTCTGATCCAGCAAAAGCCCCTCGCCCCTACCCCATTTATCAGCCATTAATTGTCCATTTTTCCATTATTTTACTTTAGGGAATAAATTTGGGGCTGGTTTTAGGTCTCGGTAGGCAGATTTGTGGTGGGCGTGGAGACGTGGTTTGCCTGGACTGCCGGGCGGGAATATCAAGTGCTAGGCACGGATGCCCAGCGCCGCCCACTGTGGCTACAACCCTGTTCAAGACGTTACTAACATTTTCACTTCTCACACATTTTTTACAAAGTAAGGGTGCTTGTCAACTAGACTTTCGTATTTGAGTAATTCATTTGTTAGTTACTACCGAACAGAAATTTGAAGACAAGTAGAGGGCGTTTCCACAGTAGTTCCCAATGAACGTAGTACTGTGCACAACTAATACTACAGTCTTGAGCAAGACTTAGTACCTCTGCAGTGGCCTGGCGAAGGCAGCTGCAACTTTGCTATTTTGATGTGATGCCTAAAGTGGCTGCTGTTGCATAGCCCTATCTGATATTTATGAATATTCCAATATTTTTAATTAAGAAATGGTGGCTACATTTTGATTGACATCAATTCAAAGAATAACATCACTCTGAGTGCAGAATGAATCCAGTACTTCTGAATAATCATACATAAAATATTGTACATTGCTGTCAAACTGTTAAGCTGGAACTGGGAGAGCTGGGGAGGGGGAGATCAGCCTTAACAAGGAAGTCAAAAGTCCTTAAGTACGTTTTTGACCTCAACGAACTAATAATTCAAAGCATTATTGTACAACACAGCATTCAAAGACATATTAGCAATCAGGGTGAAAGGACTGAGCCAGAGAAAAGCTGAAGGGCTTTTACTATAGCCTGGCTCCTAAAAGGAAAAGATACATATTTAAAGCAAAGAGGGAGGTAAAATAACAAGCAGAACAAAAGAACATTTATCATAACAAAGATTGTAATTTGTTACAACCCAACCTTAGATGTTTGGATTGTCAAGAAATAAGGTGGAGGGCTAATTCCCTCTCTTCTCCTCCCACCTCCCTTTTTCTCAACTGAGTTGCAACAAAACACATTTATCAGGCAAATTTTTGGAGAAGTCTTGCATTTTCCTCAGTTTACTCAAGATTTATCACAGGCAAAGATGGCTGTGTTTTGTAACAAAAGGAGATGTGGGTGTATGAGGCAGGGTTTATGTTTGCAGCATACTGATCATTTGAAAACTGCTTTTTAAATGTGGAAGATAGGATGTCTGTATTTACTAAAAAATATGCCAAGACAGTAACTAGTCATTCAAAGAAACTTTTAATATTAAAGACAAATAGTCATAACCCAAAAGTGCATTTCTGATATGGGGGTATTAAAATTCTCAGTTGGATACTGCTCTTTGATTGACTTCAAAGTTTGAAAATTCAGATGATGCAGAGTAGCTCACATTCCACACAAGGCAGACAGTGTTTGGATCACACATTATAGCCTCGTATGCTCACCAGGACATGGCCTGGAACAATAACAAAGGTTATGCACAAGAAGGAGCTTTATAAAGTTGTGGGAGAAGCTACAAGTTGCTAAGGTGGGAGAATTGGAACTGTCTGGGATGAAGAGAATTGCCCTTTAAACTCCCAAAAGCTTAGACTTGACTATTATCTTTGGGCTAATACTACTTGAGGGTATCTATGAGTCCTTGCATCTCACGTTGCAATTTCAACAAATACCTACTGAGAGGCTGTGGTCTAGAGATTATGTGGGGCATAGAGCACACAATAAAGTATAAAAGGTGTACAGAGCTCCATTTCTTAGTTTTATGGGTTTTTTTTTTTTATTTTTTTATTTTGTATATTATTTCTTTTATCATGTGCACTCCTACACAAACAGAGAATGGTTACTTGAAAGGTCTGATCCATTTGAAGCCAACCTGAAAAGCGTCAAGGTCAGACAGTGCTCAGTAATAATTTACTTTGCTGTTTCTACTGAAAAAAAAAATATTTAACACAAAAGAAATCTATTTTCTTTAACATCAAAGGCAGTACTAGGAGCAATCTAACATTGTCATAGCATTGACAGTTGAATTAAAAAAAAAATCCTTTACTATGATGTGTATGCCAATTTTGTTTATGTGCAAAATAGGGGTTTTAATTTATGATGAGTTTGTCCTTCCAGAAACTCAGCAAAATTTCCTGTAAAATGTTACTTCCAAAGAAAAAAACTTGTCCTCTGGCAATTGTTTGTCTTCCCACAATTAACTGGGTGTTATCACAATATAATGTGTTTAAATTGCATCAACATGGAAGAGCGAGAAAAATAACATTTATCATTATTTACCCATTCAGTTTCACTATTAAACTTCGGCAATCACCTGCCTTCCCAAAAATATTACACATTAGAAGAATCAGTTATGAATACATTGCATGACTTAAAAATTTTGTGTGACAATCATTCATGAGCTACAAAACAGTTAATTATCACACTGGCAAAATGCTGGAACAGCACAATTAATTGAGTACTTGCAAAGTTACCTTTTGCTGAGAAAGTTTTGAGGGAGTCTATGGCCTATTCGGCCCCTCAACCCAATAAAAACAAATCCTCCCATACTCGTGAAAATGTCAACAAGTGAACTTTGCAGAATTTTAACAGCAAAGTTGAATAAACAGTTTGGGAGATTCTCCCATTTAGGGGAAAACCAAAATTTTTTTCCAAATGGGGGAAAAAGTAATGCAACACATTGTATAGGCATGCTAGCCTTACAATAACAAGGTCAAGAAAAAACGAAGACTGCTCAAAAACTTTTTTTTTCTAAATGGTGTGGTGAATTACTGATTAGGATGTGACTATGCCACTACAAGTACAGAATACACACTTAATTCCATTTCATTAGGTCAACAAATTTTGTAAGGGGTTTCCAAAACTCATTCGCCACTGACAAAGTATAAAATATAGGTAAAATAGGCAATATTATGGTGCCCATGACCAATTTTTCTCCATTTGGGGGTATACTAGATTCTTCATCAAAGGGGAAAGTTTTGAACTGACAAATAAATTGCAATTTTGCAGGTAAAGTTGAATATGTTGAGAACCCTGACACAGGTGAAGAGCAAGCAATGTTGATGACAACAAGGTGTGAATTTCATAACAAGTTGACCATGATCACTGACCACCAGATGAAAGGTTTGACCAGTGAGTACATGAAGCACTGCGACCAATGCCCGGTGAGTTTATTACTTGATTTGATTGTACTATCAATCAATCAATCAATCAATATACGACATTTGTAATTCAACAAAACCATTAATATGCTTTATGGTGCTTGTAGCACTGCTATGTTGCGGTTACACCTCTATGCTCTGACGTCTCGTTGTTCCAACGTTTCTATATTCCGAATGTGTGCATGAAGGACAGTGGTAGAATGGGAGCTTGTTCTAACCTAACCTTTTCTCTAAAAATAACCTCAATGTGGACTTTTCGGAACATAGAGGTCGGAACAAAGAGACGGAATAGAGAGCTGTCCCTGAAACGGTCCTGCTACTAGCCTCACAAAGAGCCAGCTAGGCTTTGAGAAGACTTGCACAGTTGTTGCTATTCCCTAGGTGTTCGTGAAGACTACTGCATATCCTTCTATTCTTACTTTCAAGACAGATACTTGATACCCCCAAGTATGACTTTTACTTGGGGGTAAGCATAAGTCTAAATAAGTGACTACTCTGACATCAGTTACAAAATTCAAAATGCAGAGTAGCTCATATTGCACAGCATACCAAGAGCGTGTTCTGATTACACATAAGGGCTGTGTGCTCAACAGAATATGACCTTAAAGGGCGATGGCAGTCGCCCCAAGTTTATTTTCAAAAGTTTGCTGAACATCACAAAATTCCTCTTATTTCGCTCAAGTATCTTTCATTATGTTTCTGTGTACAAATACTGAAGATTGAAGGTACACCAGAGTTTTTCCGCATGAATTTAACAAATTAGTAACAAACATATTGTCACATGATTGATCAGAGCCACTCCTGAACTAGGATGATGGGGCACACTCATTCAAATCTGGGGGACTACATTTTCCCTTTAAGCAGTACTAGGTTTGTGCACAAGGAGATCAAAGCTAAAGACAGTTGTTGGCAGGGTGAGAAGAATCCTTGTCAGAAGAACTGGAACTGTCTGAGATGATGAGTATCTGTCTCTAAGCAGGGAGTTACTAACATCCTGCTTTAAGGGTGCATATGATCATTTTCACCTTACCTAAATATATCAGTGGAATAAATACAGCAATTGCAAATCTTTATTTCCAACATTTTCCAAGATGTTCATGGTAGAATTTATATTTAATTTAAAACCTGCTGACACAAACTGCATCATGAAGGTACCTTAAGACTAAAACTACTAAAATATATATGTTACAGATGTTGAATAATAAAAGGCAGAAAAACATCCCATGGTTCTAACAGTTTACAACCCAATGGTCTCAAAGCTTACTTTTAACTTCAAAAACTCATTCATGCTAAAGGCAAGGCCAATGGGCTGTTGGACCAGTGTGCCACTAAGCTCTGCTCTGAGTAACTTTTGTGTAAAATTTTTCAAATAAGGGACAACAATGCCTTAGCTAACAGTATTTAATAAATGGCAAACACATTAAGATGCAATATTTGACACTATGTATCTCAATTGTTTACAGATAGCTGGAGTGCAGGGGACAACAGAGCATACTAGGGAAGATCTCACTGCTCTTGAGTTATTTCCTGAAGCCATGTCTAAATTTTGGACCCTGGACGAGGGCTGTTTCTTCAACCCTGCTGCTTCAATGCACAACCTGGTCAAGGACTGCGAGAGTGATGTCTCTCATTGTAAATTCGACCACGAAAAGGGAGCTTGCATGTGGGACTTGAACCAAGAATTTTTGGAGTGCTTCAAAAAGAGAGGCATGACTGTGAGTTATCGCTCTAACCCCAATGCTGCTGCAGTCCGACGGCCCAGTGACTGCAAATATTTGCAGAATAAGAGATTGAAGAAGAAGTGCATCAGACACATACTTAAAAATAAAAAGGCATTAAAGAGGCAACAAAAAATGCAGCAGCAATAGGATTCTTAATACCACATGGTTCCCACAATTCAACATTTCAAGGCTTACCCATCTGATGAATTCCAAGTCACATACTTTATGTTTTATAATAGGAAAAAGTTAAGGATAAATTGCACCTCCTAGTATCCGCAAATCTTAACTTTGCGTAGGATTTTGAAGGGAACACTTACAGTTCAGATAAATGCACGATTTATCTGAACTGAATTGGCCCATTCCCTGGGCCAATTCAACTACAGTTTCAAAAATTCACAAGATATAGTTTATTCAATGTCAAGACTTTGGTATTTTTTGACTGATTACACAACTTTTCAGGATATGAAAACTTCAAGCAGCAAAATTTATATCTTTTTCACATTTTCAATGATTACCAGAATTACTTTGTTAGTAATAAGCAGTTCTGGCGCAGGATTGTGAGGGTTAATAGAGAAAAGTATACAAAACTAAGAAACAGTAACTTACATACGTCATGACCACAACCTTAGCACTTCAGCTGAAGTTCAACTAGTAATTTGGCTTATGAAAATTCATCTTTCTTTAGAAAGATTTCCTAAACTAGCTTACTCCCTCATTCCCTGTCTCCCATCCTCCACCCCACCCCATTGCCCCCCTACCCCCAACCCCAGTCCCCTGAAAACTCAAATCCTATATTACATACACAATAAATTTGATTATATCCAACTTAATAAATATAAGACACAGTTCAATTCATTTCTCATATGGGTGATTGTATTTTGTATATCAGTTTCAGCAATTTTGTGGGCATTAACATCATGGTTGACCTACTAACAAAGAAGTCCACATAACTGCTTTTTACAACATTAAAGCTGGAGTTAAAATGAGAGGGGGAGGGACTTTTCATTCTAATCTTCATTTAACCTTTTTTGCTCTACTGTTCACTGATATTATATATACCTTGTAGCCTTCTCTGAAAACTACACCTGTTAGACACTTGGTGTGTTCACATGTGAACGGTGTGTTTACACGTGAAGGGTGATTACTGTTCACATTTGATTGAGTGCAGATTATTATCTGGTGTTAGCTAATCCTTATAGCTAAGAAGGAAGAAGTTCAGTGTGTGATGCCCTATTGCAATTTTGATATCAGCAAGTAATCACTGCATTTAAGGATGATAAAAATTTCTAGTTTGTAGTCAGATTTAAATAGTCAAACTATCTTTCAATCTTTAACTAGCAGGTTTTGTATTTTTCAACTAATACCCATTGCATATAAAACTTTTTGTTTTGCTTCCCTATGTACTATGAATCTTATTCTTGGAACTAGTTTTTGTAAGTTGTAACTTCAGTGAAACAGTGATAGCAGCTGCTTTGAAAACCAACATCGACACAGGGCAACTGCACAGACCTAGTGCAGTGGTAAGGAAGGGGGACCTTGCAAATGATATCAAAAGATGGTTATGCATGCGAACACAACTTCAACCAGAAGCACAGATACCAGTCTAGTTTAAAGTTAAACAACTGACTGGAAATTGAAGTGTCAAGTTGGGGGGGGGGGGGACTCGACCCTTGAAGCAATATTTAGTGATAGAAAAGTGAAAATTTTATGGGAATTTCTGGGGTAAATATAATCCAAAATAATTGTGGGATATATCCCACCATGCCCCCTAAATGCCTGTCATTGGGATCTTGTATGTACTTTAGGATTCGAAACCCCACAAACAGTCTCATCACTTTGAATCAGTGAACATTAACTCTGGATAAACATCTGTTCTTGTAATTAGAGCCAGTGTTGTGGACCAAATACCAACGGTCTTATCACTTTGAACTGAGCATTAACCCTGAACCAACACATATGTTCTTATAATCAGAGCCGAAGTTTTGGACCAAGTACAGGAAGCATTTGTTCACTTGTCTACCTGCCAAAGATGCAAAGGCCTGTCCAGGTGTTGTGCTGCTGTAACATCCAGGTCATTAGTGGGGTCTGTCACTATCATAGGCATACTAGCCAGGGAGGTTACAAGTCCTACACCCCCTCCCCCTTTCTCCCTCTCCCCTCTTCCTTCAAGTTCAGGTAAAGCCTACAGGCCCATCTTGGGGCTGATCTGATTTTTGAATAAAGAAGGTTATTTTTCTCGCACATGAAAGGTTATTGAATTCTCTGGCAAAAGGCGTGGCTCAGCCAACCAAGAAAAAGTATGCCATACGCTTAAGGTCAATTTAAGTACAAGGGTATTACAACTGTTACTACATTTCCTGTGACAAGAAAACAGGGCCTGTTCAATTCACCTAGAGGAAAAATTTGATAAAATGATATACTGTACTGCAAAGTTATGCCACCGCTTTGACCTTTTCTCCATTCAATTTAATGACGTCAGAAGTAACTGACTGTGATTATCGTATTCATCAAAATTATGTTGTCTTAGATTAGTTTAGTTTAGTTTTGTGTTATTCATTGTTGAATTTGTGAAAAATCATACATATGATATTTTAAAGCATTTAGCAAACACAACACTCATGTGTCTTCCATATGAAGACTTTTCAACAAGGTTTTGGTTCCTTTTTTTGTCAATCTATTGTCAGAATTATTTAGTTGTTGTGTTTTCTACAATTTGTTTGGTAGTATTTTTGTAATGTAGTTAAAAACATAGTAAGTAGATTTGATATTTAGTTTTTTGCATAGATCATTTATGTTTAGTTTAGTATTTGATGCCTGCTAAATTCAGTATCTCCTTTTGTAAACGATGTATTATGTATCATTTTCAAAAAGAAAAGAATGTTTGACATTTAGAAGACATTTTTATTCATGGTCTACCTGATTTTCATTTCTGTGTAAGTAAGGCTTTCAAAGGTCATGTCAGGTCAGCAGGGGTCAAATGGTGAAAACATAATATGTTATGTACAGTAAAGAAGTATCAATTTGCGGGATGAACCTCAGTGTAACAATGCACCTCCTTCAGGCAATTCACTACGCCTTTGGGCTTTCTGGTTCTATTTACTAATGTTTCGAGTCAACAAGGACGATACTTCTCTATACATTCATTCTTCTCACAACTCTTTCCAAGAAACTTAAATTATTCAAAACTTTAAATAATAATAAAAAAAAGCAGACTTTCATTTTTCATACCCCTGGGTATACAGATGAAATATCCCCTACATTATGACAAGCAAGACCAAAATATCAATGGAGAAAAGATTATAGTTCGATTTAATCTCAATAAACATCAAACTGCAAACCTTATCAGATTGAAGGCAATCAGGGGAAACAGAGCAATAGTGCAAGCTAAAAGTTTCTCTTCATCTCGACATTGACACATCACCAATCCAAAATACTTAATCCTCTGGTGCCCATATTTCAACCAATCAAATTCAAAGACAATCTCCCTGTTGAAAATGGTCACACCTGATAGGTAGTCATTAAATTGGCAGTCAGAGAAAGATTTTTATAATCTCAACAGCTGGTAATTGCACAAGTGAGTAAGTTTTGACAGATAATTCAACTAAATTTGAAATATTCTCAAGTACCTTTTTCCCCAAAAATGATGTTATGTGTTGGATGTTTATATTAAGGTATGTTTTTCTGGCAAAAACATTTCAGAAAGTATAAGATGAATAGAACGACAGATGAGCGGCAGTAAAACAGATAGAGCAGATTCACATGGTCTAAGATATCTCATGTTCTATAAGATAGAAATTTTTTATGAGATAATAAAGAGGTGATAAAAATGAAAAAAAAAAAATCTGAAGCTGCTTGTCAAAATTGACATAAAATGTAATTCATAACAGAAAAATAATAAACAAAAAGGTCCAGAATTTCTCTTGGAACTGGCTCTTATTATTATTTGAAACAAAGGAAATGACAAATCTAATGGGAATTTCATGGGAAAATTGGATTTCTGATGAACTAACATTATAGCCAGTCACTGTGTGAAGAAACATTGCCAACAATTTCAACAGACTGGGTCCAATCTTTTAAATAGGACATTCAATCCTTGAAAGTATCAGTGCCACTTAACCTGACTTTGCATAAGGGGTGGAACAGCAAGTTCCACAGGAGGGCACACCCTTTGTTGTGGAAGACTGCCCCAACCATTAGGGGAATTTTCTAGTTTTGTCAGGGTACATTATTGTGTACGATACAGTATATAACCAGTCAACCTTGCAGTTTATTTTATATTACTCTCAAGGAGGCCTTACTCCTTTATAAAAAAGAGTAAAAATTTTCAAACTTTCTTCAATGAAAACACAAAATTTCCAAGTTTTCTTCAATCAATATGTAAAAAGTTTGTTCAGTTAAAATCCCAAATTTTCAATTTTTTGTCAACTAAAACCTACAACATATTCGGCATGCAGAATGCCACAAACTTTTAGCAACCCATTGCCATTGCCAGATCTTAAGGTTGCTACCCCCACTCCAACCATTCTGAGAGCTTGAGCCCTCCCAGCCCCCCTCCCCCTTGATATCACCACTGCTTGGAATTTGGGTCATAGAACCCTATCAGGTCCATCAAGGAGTCCCTCAAGTCAATTCTGGATGATCACAAGCAAGGATTGAATTTTTTTATTCTTGTTCAGAGGATAATGAGTATCACATATAAACTGCCCCCAATCCTGCATCCAGCATTGCCATTTGAATGTCGCCATTCACCAGATTTCCCAAAACTCACCTGCTCTGGGAGTCTATGAGCTGCGATACTAACCTCACATTTACATACATATACAAATACAATTCTGAAATCACAATAATGCCTTAAACATAAAGAAGGCAAAGGGGGAATAGCACAAGTTGGATGGGAGCCCTACAGGATACGACGCGTGCCCTCTGTATAATAACAAATCATTGCCTATAGGAATTGCAGGCAATTAGAGAAATACATAATGTAAATACACGATAAGGGAGTACGAACATAGACTGGCCTATTCCCAGTCGCTAACGTGACTTTTCATATGACTTTTGAGAGGGTGGAGGAACTTTTGTCAGCACCAGTAAAATAAAACTGTGTTGAATTACAGCAAAGGATGATACCTGAATCTCACAACCAAAAACACTTTTAAAAGTTTCCTATATCGAGCCCCCCTTTCCCCACGGCTAACTGCAATTACAAATATCAGTAATTTGGTCCTAGAAAAATGTTCCAAGTTTGTTCTATTAGCAAGGATGGATTTCAAGACCTGATGAACGCCTCACTTAAGCCAACATTGAAAAAGCAAAATAGCTTAAAAACTTCCACATCCGTCTGAGATTGCAGATTCAATCTGGTATGCAACCAACCTCATCTAGCTGGGTAACTGATTTTGATTGAAAACCATGTTAAATGGAAGCCCGAGAGGGCTAACTACGCTGCTTATTCCTTGTCTTTTAACTTCAGATACTTGCCCAGAGGAGCTTTGAAGATCACATTTGCAACAACCACATGAAACTAACAGTAACAGTAACAGACAGTCTTATGAAAACTATGGTACATGTAAAGAATCAATGCAACATCAAATTTGCCTTCCACAAAACTCAAAGGTCATGATATTTTGTTAAACATAAAAAGTGCATCACTGTAGTGACTAGGGTGGACAATGATCCATATCAGTGATTATTACATGATAGTTTACTCAACCTTTGCAAATTGGTTTTACACAACAGCTAAAAAATCCAACCAAAGAGCTGAAAGTACTACCAGTAATCATTATGACCTTTCTGCCACAGGTAACCATTTATAGCCACCAGAGTGGGACCATGATAAGATGAGAATACCTATCCACCTGGCCCTATAATTATTCCACCATCTACCAAAGTGCAACTGACAGACCTTCTTTGGGGATTTTAGATTTAAAGGTACCGTGACACAAAAATGATGGTGACTGCTGTATGTTCCAACATCTCTACGTTCCGACAAAGCTATGTGAGGGTTAAAGCTACGATAGGGTTAGATCAGGGTTAGGTTAGGATGAAAGGATTAGGCTAAGTTGTCAGAACATAAAAGTACTACCTCTGAGGTTACTTCCATGGTTGGAATGTAGACATGTAGGAACATAGAGGTGTAACCAAAATGGTATGTTAGCTACTTGATGCAGAAAGCATTAAAACCAAAGGAAACAGCCAAATATTTTATCAAAATACCACTTGATGTTGAAAAACTGGCACTATGCTCAACACCCTAAGTGCCTCCTACCCAAAGTCATCTATTTACCGTATCTATTGTATCTAAAATCCACCAAATAGACCTACCGACCATTTAACAATATAAGCTAGGAAACACCCATTGGCTACTCGCCTACGGGGCATGAGGGAAGTGCCCCCCCCCAAAAAAAGAGAAAAAGTTTGCAAAGCATGGTTGCCAATCTCAAAAAAAAGATAATAATAATAATAACATATTTATCTGGTTAAAATACAAAATAGTCTCTATACTCCTACTGTACCTTACAGAACAAACCATTAATATGGCAGAAGGGGAGGGGGCATCAGTTAGTTAGATGAGGTTTCACGGCTCAGTTTGTAACCAATTGGTTTAAGTTGGGCTGGCCAAGGCCTTTTCCAGTTGTGGCTCACTGGCTTGTTTTCCCTACTCCATTGCTTAAGCTGAGCACCCAGCACAATGGCAGTAGGTTCCATTTTTTAAAGTCTTTTTAAAGGGGAGGGGGAATCAGAGACTCATTGAATACCAATCTGGTTTTGCCCCCCAAACAATATTTCTAAGAGCTGCTTTTGGGAACACCAACCACCATGAGTAAATATTACCTAAATCTGCAAATTTGTAAGGATGAAGGAGGGACTCACAAAAGGTCTTATGTAATCTTTTCTATTTCAACCTTTATTTTAAGGACGGCATTCTTATGGAAATGGGGGGTTTATTTTGTAAGAAATTTTATCTCCTGTAAAATTATCAATTTCACTCACTAAACTGAAAACTACTAGGCAGGTGATTCAAAGATACTTTGTCAAGTTACCAAATGACACTTCTCTGCCAAACTGAGGTAAATGCAGTTGTAAAAATTCCATTGGCATTAAAATTTGTTATTTGACAGTATGACAAGAATCTCAAAGTAGAAAAAATAGAAAAAAACAGTGAAATATCAACAGATCTCAGTATATTTGTGACCTTTTCACCAGAGATATGTATTTTTTAAGACCTTTTCTCCAAATTGGCAGTGAAAGGAGCACTTTGGTAACTGGAATTTTAGGGACAAAAATAATGAAAAAAAAAAAAAAAAATCAGAAATGTCATAGCTATTGTATTGTTTCAGAAATCATTGAATCAGGAAGATGTATATCTTGGTGAAGAGGAAAGATAGTGAAATCACTCCCAACTGATTTTGTACTTAGGGATCTTATTCTATAATTGTTGAGAAAAAGCAGCCCTTTCTGGAAATGTCTATACCTTCAATCATTGAAAGCGGGTATGTGCTATCTGCCTAAACCTGGAACCACTGTGAGAAAACAGGGCAACCTCCTCTTGGCAGCTGTCATAAAAGTTAGCAAATGTTTCTTTAAAAAGTTTTGTTAGCAAAAGTAACAAATGCTTTTATTTATCTCAAGGGAAAGCAACAGATGTACCAGAGCAGTCAACTGTTGCAACAATTCCCTGATCAGGCATTAAAAAAATGAAATTTAAAAATGTTCTTGCGGTCTGTGATATTTCAGATTGTTAAACTATAAAAAGCATTTATTAATCATGTACTATGAATATAATGCTGTATTTTAACCATTGCAGTCATCAAAATTACTAAACTGCCCATCAATATACCTCCATGAACAAGCTCTGTCAGTCATTATAGTAAGATTGCCAGTCAAAAAAAAATAAAATAAAATTAAATAAAACTTTAAGTGATAAGAATAAGCATATAGGCAATAGGCTTTATCTTTATAAGGAGTCTATTATGTTATTAACACAGAGCATGGGGAGGGATAAAGGGTGAAGGTCGAGGGGTGAAGGTTGAGGGGTGAAGGATGAGGCGTGAAGGGTGAGGGGTGAAGGATGAGGAGAGAGGATCTATTAAACTTATACTTGAGTGCTCAAGCCTTACCTTAACCATCCTCCCTTTTGATGTTATACCAGATGAAATGTACATAGAATTAAAAGACTGTATCTCCTACCCCTATCAACAATCTACTCCCTTGAGAAAAGGGGAACAAAATAGTACACAAAAGGTTCAAAAGTATTGTGAACTATGTTTTTAGTAATTAAATCACAACAAGGACATTTATCATTAACATCTGAATGCACATTGTTGTGAGAACATTAAGTGGCTTTCAAATTACAACCTAACAAATCAGCGGAGCCTTTCATTTTCTCCAATGATGTGTTAACGCAATCCTTCTTATCTTTACCAGCTTGTAGTCAAGTAGGTTGTCCCCAATGTAATATCCCATTTCCAAGACAGTCACATTTTGCTTACAGTCCATTAGAGTTGTGAGCTATAACACACCTACATGCTACAGTAGCTACACAAAGGGGTAATCATGTCAATAGAATCTTTCAATTAAAACTTGACACAACCTGGTGCATTTTATTATAACGTGAAGTCAGTGGGTATTTAACTTCAATCAATTAACTCTGATGAACTGAATAAAAAAATATCGATGCAATTAATTTTAAAGTCTTTCATTATACACCCTTTTTACCACCTTTTTTTTTTTTTTATTGGGTGTTTCTCAAATCAGGGCTTAGAAAATGTTCATTACTAATTTCCATTGAGTACAGGGGAAGACAGTAGTCATACCTTAATTAAAGCATGTGCACAACAAAATTAACACAGGATTTATCTTGCATCATAACAGAGGGCTCTATGCACTTTTCATCTTATTGGTATTGCCATTGCTAACTGTAAGTAGGTAACTAGAAAGCCCAAAGGCTTAGTGATTCCTTGTGCAAAGGGGGATGCTTTGCTATACAAAGGTTCATCCCTCACATTTATACTTCTTGACATCATTTTTAATGATGTATTCACAATTTGACCCCTGCTAACCTCACATGACCTTTAAACCCTACCAAAATTAAATAATGAAAAAAATATATGAAAAAAAATTTTTAGAAGAAATTTTTCTGTGCTTCTTCCCTTGTAATGTCATGTTAACAAAGTTCAAGTTTTGACCTCTGGTGACCTCAATGATCTCTGGCCTTGAATAAAATAATAGAATTCATCCTCTCAACATGACAAATATGAAAAAGTGTCCTTCATTCCCATCTTGAGATACCATGATTTCAAGGTTTTCAGTCTTTGACCTCCACCAAAAATAATACGTTCTTTCTCTCAAAATGACAAAACTATATACTACATTTAAAAAGTGTAGATCATCCCTATCTTGAGATATCATGATTACAAGGTTTTCAGTCTTTGACCTCTGGTGACCTCAAATGACCTTTGATCTCCACAAAAATAATTAGGGGTTCTTCCTCTTAGCAAGATAATCTATATACCAAACATGAAAAGTGTTCATCATTCCTATCTTAAGATGTCGTGATTACAAGCCATTTTCAAGGTTTTTGCAGTTTAACCTCCGGTGACCTCAAATGATCTTTGACCTCTACCAAAAACAATAGGGTTCTTCCTCTCAACATGACAAATCGATATTACAAATATGAAAAGTGTCTGTCATTCCTATCTTGAGATACTTGATTACAAGGTTTTGGCCTTTGACCTCTGGCGACCTCAAATGACCTTTGACCTCCCCTTAAAACAAGAGAGTTCTTTCTCTCAACATGATAAATCTACATAATAAATATGAAAAGTGTCTGTCATTCCTACCTTGAGATATCGAGATAACAACGAGCGTCACAAACATGCATACACACACGCACACCCACATACACACACACAACATCACCATCACAACGATTCCTTGCCTGCCTTCGGCAAAGAATCAAAAACAATTATGTAATGAGCCAGCATTTGTGAGAAAGCTTGATCAATAAGGCCATGTACTAGAGGAATGATGGACCCTAAAGAATATATGGTTTGAACAAGACATGTGTCTTTGTGACACTGACTTTGACAACAGGGACTGGCTTAAAGTCCTGCAGGCTGTTGGTCATACAGCCCTTGTTCAAACAGCCGATTAGTCCTACAGTTTACAGTGAAAATGACAAGTCATTGGTCCATCAGTCCAATGGTCCTAAACCTCATGAGTCCTCCAACCCACTGGTTCTGTAATTCATTGATCACACAGCCCATTGGTCTTATATTAGATCATCTCATTGGTCTTACAGCCCATTGATCTTTACAGCACATTGGCCATACAGCCCACTGATCCTCCAGCCCATTGGTCATATAGTCCATTGGTCCTACTACCCAATGGTCCTTCAGCCATTGGTCCCATACATCATGGGTTCCCCAGCCCATTGGTCCTATACCCCATTGCTCATACAGCCCATTTGGTCATACAACCCATTGGTCCTACTACCCAATGGTACTACAGCCCATTGTTCCTATACATCATGGGTCCTCCAGCTCATTGGTCTAATACATGATGGGTCCTCCAGCCCATTGATCTCACACCTGATTGGTCCTACAGCTCATTCTTCCTACAGAACAGCATCCCATTGGTCCTACTACCCATTGGTCCTAAAGCCCATTTGTCACATAGTAACACAACTCATTAGTCCTATAGCCCAATGAAGTCCTACAACCCATCATTTCTCCCACAGTGAAACATACCAATAGTACTCAAGTCCATTAGTCCTTTCATACAAAGTTACACAAGCTCCCATCGGGTGCAGGACCAGTAGGCTACACAAGCTCCCATCGGGTGCAGGACCAGTAGGCTACACAAGCTCCCATCGGGTGCAGGACCAGTAGGCTGCACAAGCTCCCATCGGGTGCAGGACCAGTAGGCTGCACAAGCTCCCATCGGGTGCAGGACCAGTAGGCTACACAAGCTCCCATCGGGTGCAGGACCAGTAGGCTACACAAGCTCCCATCGGGTGCAGGACCAGTAGGCTGCAGGACTATAGACTGTCATTTTCACTTTTAACTGTGGGACCAATAAGTTAACAGAGAAATAATCTGAAGGAAGTTTGAACTTTTTTGTTGTCTTTGACAGAATCCTTTAGGTTAATTTGTACCTGTTATACTAATGTGTTATAGGACCAATCAGCTGAGAGACTATGGTTGTAACCTTTGATCACACCCTTAAAATTCTGGTTTTTACGGCATTAGTTCTAAGCATTGTAAAGAAACAAAAGAATGAGTAAACTTGCATGGGCCAACAATTTTAACTAAGTACACTTTAGATGGCCTGCAAGTTATAATTAGTCTGTTTGTATTCACAAGGCTACATTTTTTACTTAGTTCAACAAGAATTTCACTGAAACTTGTCAACTAACCTTCCGTTTCGATCTCCAGACTGTCCTTTCACGAAACTGTAGAACGGTAAAGTTGTTGAACCAAAGCATATCAATGAGCTGTCCACATAATGCTTTGACTCTTTTTCTCACAGAAATTTACTTCCATGGGATCTAAATATCAAACCTTTCCAATGGTTTCCACTCCCTCCCTCACCCCCCCCCCCCACTCCTCTCCCACTGCCCAGCAATTTTCACATTTTCTTACAAACCAGCTGTTAAAAAAAAAAAACTTATAAAGTGAGGGCAGTATTTCACTTTCAAAAACAAATGAGTGAAATCTCTGACCTGTCATCAATAGTAGTTATGGGGGAGGTAAGTAGGAGTGAAATAGATTACTTTGATTTCAAAGTAGTGCCCTCTATTTCTAGAAAGTTTTACTCAATAGCTTCAATTTCATTTTTTAATAGTGTCCTCTATTACCAAGAGAACAGAACCAGTTGCAAGGATTCTTTAAATACACTGGAAAGTGTCTGATGTCCTTGATCAGTTGATGACCAACAATACTTGTCATAATGACAAAGAAGATAAATGTAGAGAAATTAAATGAAGAGTATGACACTTGAAGGAGGGTAATTATCACTTTTTGGTTTGAGCAGAAGAACCAGCTGCCAGAGAGCAATATGCGTTTAGTAATTAAGTACAAACTTTGACAGATAACCAGTATGTGTGATGTAGATGGCTCCCTTCTGTGATATCTTTTTATTTGACAGGTTAACCTGATAAAAGAGGGCTATATCAGTCAGAGGATAGTTATAAGGAGGGTTGGTATAGATTTGCTATTTTCTCTAAAGTAACCTTCGTTCAAGTTTCACCAGCAGTGTAAATATAGGGTGCTAGAAACAGGAACAGGATTCACTCCTAACTTGTTGATAACATGATTTAAATTACTTGAAGCATTAAAGGGATGTGGCATCCCCCCCAAATCAGTGTGTTGCTAGCACCTCCTACCCAAACATATTTAGGAATGGCGCCCTACAGGTCTAAATTTCATTGGTGATTACACTTTGATTGACAATAAAGCCTCACTGTGACTGGTTTGTCAACAATGACTTGTACAGTACTTTGTGTTCCCAAATAATCTCACACACAGTCACTGTGTGTCGATATATATAAATATATATTTCTATAGATTGGGATTTAGGCGAAATATGGTATGGATAAACGCGACTGTTGGGAGAACTCGACCTTAAGGCGCAAAAACCATTTCGCCTTAACGTTTTACACACTGTTTTATATGTGAATGCATAACTGTATACGCAAGTCCGATGTACCATGTAATGTGTATGCTATTACTTCACTGCACACCAGCTTACGTACATGTACCCATTAACACTAAGGACTTAGGGGCCATTGAAATAACGTGCATGTATATCTCAGAACCAAAA
>WURT03388712.1:7844-23343 GCA_009936505.3 Holothuria glaberrima | reverse complement strand
TTCCTTCCTTTTTTCAGTCTGTTGTGTTGACCTTGAAATTGATAGGGATAGGATCTCCCCATGGGGAATGAGAAGTTCGCCTTTCAGTTCAGCCTTTCTTGTTTGTTTGTTTGTTTGTTTGTTTTGACTGATCCTCCCTTGTGGGACTTCGGCAACCCTCAATTCAAGGAGCAAAATGCCAAGCTGGCATTGCCAGTTTTGTTAGACAAACTCACAATTTAAGGTCCATGATTAAGGGATAGCAGAAGAGAAACTACAACCCAGAAACTAGACGACAGTTTTCATGTCTGAGCTGGGATTCAAACACTTGACCTCATGAATAGAAGTCGCAGATCATGACCACTGTACTACTTGCCCCTAGCTGTCCCACATACGTAGTAGGCTGTAGGCTGCAAACTCAAGTTTCTTGCTTTGAAATATGAGAAATTTCTCCTTTCCTGAATTAAGCCCATCTATATAGCATTGCAAGGCAATTGAGCACTCAGCAAACACAACATAGCATATGGGCCCTGTAAAGATTTGTGTTTTGTTAAAAGTTAACTGTTTTCTTTAATCCTTGAATGATTTCTTCAAATTTAAGTGATAAAAACAATTGCAAGCGGCCATTTTTACACGAGCTGTGCTCACATTAACTAGTTACACAGCCTGTTACATAGTAAGTCAATTGTACTTCTCCATCAGGAACTGTGCAGAGAAAATTCTTTGCAATGCCACGTTGTTTCTGTACCGTACCCTATTATACAGAGACAAAACACTCAGTTATGTGCAATTTACTACATATTATGGTAATATGCCTACAGCGAAACATTTTTCATACCTATGACTATATTATGGAGATCAGATGCTCAAATTGGAGGGTGTGAGGCTATTGCTAAGAGGGTGTGAGCCAATTGCTTGTAGCACGCAATGGCCAGGTAAAATATAGGCTAGTCTATATGCATACAAAACTTTTGGAAATGAATCATGAACGAATGCAACAAGTTTAGTTTGCTCTGACAAATGTTTGATGACCATTGTTTGTACAAACTTTTTTGAAATTATCAAACAATCTGATATTGCTGAATGTATGAGTAGCAAGGGGAATAGCCTACTAACTATATGCATGAACACATTTTAAGGCTTTGTGGAATCTCCCCATCAGTCCACATGTTATGGTGCAGTGAGTCAGGGACAGAGTATGTTGAAGTCTGCTGCCTTGGCACATTGTAACTTGGTGTAGGCCTAGGCTAGCATCGATTGCACAAAGCATTGCAACCTAGATTTTCATCATTTATTGCTTCATATTTTGCAAACTGGAAGAAAATACAGTCAACTTTCTGTGTTTGTTCTTGTGCCTGGTTGAAACTGAAAATTGAGTAGCAGCTCCCTAGTTATGAAAGGTACTATTTCAGCAGTTGTATACCTCTCGGTGCTGGAACGGAACTTCACAGAAACTTGGCTAGATTGAAATGGAAAAAAATGGAATTATTAAAATAGCCTAGGCTAGGCCAATGAAAGCAAACTTTGCCTTTTTTATTGAGGGGGAAAATCATTGGCCCTAACCTATAGGGATACCAATACCTGGCATAGTTTCTTCAAAGGCTAACGCCAACGTTAGACTGACATCATCAGGCCTAGCCTAGGGCTAGTTCTCACATACACTTTGTTTCCTGGACTAGGCCTAGGCCATGGATATACAAATTTTTTCCTGCAAAAGATCCCTGAGGGATCCTGCGTCTGCGTGCATTGCTGCAGTGAATGTTGCTACGTACACGTATGCATGTGTATGAATGTAACCATAGCTATGGACTATGTCACAATTGAATAGCAATGTAAGCTATGTAGCACACAATAGTGTGAGTCCTAGTAACAAGATGTAAGCAGTTTGATAGAACGTCTTAAAACAAAGGAGCATTGCTTTTGAAAATCACAATTTTTGGACACTGTGTGCACGCATTCTTAGCGAGAAGGATCTTAAACATAAAAATCACCTGTAGAGGTCAATAACCCAGGAGTATTTGTGAATTTTATGGAGATCGAGACCAGCAAAATATTTGACCATTCAGTAGCCTACTCCAATATTGTGAACAGCGATGTTGTTCAGGTCATTACAGACCTGAAAGGAACCACAAAGCGACCATGTACTAGGTCAGCAGACTGTGGACACCACCAGGCCTAGCCTCAGCCTAGCTTCATTAAGTTACTTCAAATTCAAGTTTGATTTCTATCATCTAGGCTATGCCTATGTTTATATTAGTCAGTAGGCTAGTACTTAACTTAGGCTAGGCTATTCCTATCACTAACGTTAGTACCAGTGGCAGTAGGCTGACTCCGACTAACTGGGCAACACAGCACACATGCCATGGATACCGACACCAACAAAATCTCGAGTCAAATTTCGGTTGGCGATAACTTGTTTATACTTTACGGTAACATTCGACGAAAACCTTTCTATATTTCTTCCCCATGGCATAAGAAAAGTGTTAAAAATTATCTCACCAATAGCTAAGGAAAATCGGTTGTCATCGATATGAGTTTATGTACCACTGCACGTAACTACCCACCATGTTGTGTACAAGATCAAAAAGGTAATTAAACGATATGTGTACGATATGTTACACTCACAGTACTGAGGAGTAATAGTAGCAGTGCACCATGCATCACGATCAAACGTACATGTTCAAAACATATCATGTAATGCATTTTGAGACTGTCTGTTGAAAGTGTGTGTACGTGCACAACTGCATTTCACAAAACGCCCTCTTTCCTCATTTCATGTTGTAGCGTACTTAGACTAGGTACGGCCTTCGTCGGTCACACCCAAGTGGGTGGAGCGCATCCGTGCTTCATGGCCGGCTGCTCTTGAAGTTCAGGCAAACCTTTCTAAACGGAATTAATTTTGCCTTAATCTTATGGCCTATTCAATTACTAAGGGAATGGGCTGCTCAAGGAAAGTTTTTAATATTTAATATTCTACTAAACTAGGAAATGGGGTATCGGAATCGTGTTGTACGCGTACGTGACCAAAGGCACATCTTTACGTATGATGCCCAGGCATACGATGCTACAAAATTGTCTCAAAATTACCACTGGCATACGTAGGGCCGTCGGAAGGCTGCTCGAATCATGGCCATTAGGGAATGGACATTGACGGAGTTTTAGTTTGAAACCTGGGTGGGGAAGTGGGTAGGGGATGAGGCAAGCTCACGACGCCAAAGGCTCCATGAAAGCGCTTGCACTCTTCTGATGGCGGTTGGGCCCAGGGGCACTGAAATAAGGCAATTCGATATTTTCCTTTCGAATGGAGTTTGGGGAAACTCCCTAATGGAGCCAGGGAAAGCCACTGGAATTCCGGGAGTACGTATTCACAAAATTCTGAGCATTAGAATGAAACACTCTTTTCAAACAGGGGTAGCGACAGGGGGAGGAAGGGGAACTCTGTAGACTAAAATAATAAAAAACACCAAAGGAATTATGAGGTAATTTTTGATATTATAGTAAAGTTTGCAATGTAAAATAAAGGGAAATATAATATCAAATACCATAAAAAAAAATATAAAAATAGATTTTTTTCCTGGGAACGTTTGGCGCGCACAGGCAATAACATCTACTAATGCAACGGCGGAGGTCAGAGATGGGCGGGCTACGGGCAATTGTTGCTGAAAAATTTGATTGGTAGTATGAGCGTCAGAGTCGGCTTCCCACCACTGGCGTAGCAAGCGGGTGGACTGGGTGGACAATGTCCAGGGGCCCCGAGGGTGGGGGCCCCAACCAAATGCGGAAAAAGAAAATCCTCAAAAAATTGTAACTCTGCCTACCGTCTGTCCATCCAGTATGGAGACCTGAAAGGAACCACAAAGCTAATAGCAACTGCAGAACTGACTTTGATGGAGCAGGCAAACATGGGACACGGGATTGGTCCCGGATCAGTGGTGCATGCAATGTCTCACTCTTACCCCGTACCTCCCCATAGAGATTGGAGGGGTTTTAGGAAAACGGGTTTATGATACCATTGGTTTGTGGGCCCCTCGCTGTCTCTTGTCCATGGGCCCTCGAGTTTTGCTACGCCGCTGCTTCCCACCACACATTTGTGACTTGAAGCCCTGAACTAAGGGTCACTGCATGACAGTACTAAATGTACGTCTTTACACGCAGCATGGCCCTTGCATAATCAATTCAGAAAATACCCTTGAGGACGGAATTGATTTTTATTTATCTGTCTGATTTTATAAGACTCCGTTTTTTTCAGAAATTGCCGCAAACTCTTCCATTTCCTTCGATTTTAGTTTATCTTCGGCGTGCCTCGCGTGAGCTCAATAGGCCTACAACTTGTTTCGTTAATGGTACACATAACAAAGCTTCAGTGGAATTGCCTCGTTACATCCAGTACGGGTAATTTGAGTAACATACTATTTTCAAATCCCGTGCAACCCCTCCGGCTGTAATTACCATCATCTTCATTGAATTGACAGACGGTTATTATGTTATATTAGCAATCATCATAAGAAAAATATTTCATAAGCATTTGAAATTATAGATTTTCTATAGAAATGGTCCAGAATGGCCGCAAAAGTTATTAAATTTATGAACAGGATCGGGGAGGACGCGCGGTTCCCAGACTTCGGATTCGCGATCTCGGTTAAAGGCTTTGCAAGCTACACCTTACAATGATGCAGCCTCCAAAGAAAATTGCTTCCCTGATAATTTTACTGCGGTCGCCCATAGCCCAGGGACCGCGGAGATAGGGGCTACGGGGGCTTAAGCCCCGCACTTTTCCACCGTAGGCATTCTGGGTCGCCTTAAATTGGGACCTGGGAATTTTATTTTTTTTTTAACATATTAGGCCGCTTCGATGATTAGCCCACCCACTTCAAAACTGGCCCCGCGGTCCCTGTAGCCCTGTCTTGGTAAGAATTAGCGATAACAACAGTTCATTGATTTTGGAAAGTCTAGTATTTACCGTACCTTATAACCTTCAAACTTTGACCCTCCTTTTGCCTAGATTAACTATCTTGTTTTCACAGTAATAAAAACCTGAGGAGTCACTTTTCCAAGACCATTCACAAAAATGAAGCATAATGAAAAGGAAGAGTGGCTGGGAAAATTAGTAGCAGAGCTGTAACATGTCAGTCCGTACTCGGACTCGACTCCTGACTCGAGTCTGTTTTTCACTGGACTCGAAATTAGCCCGGGAGGTCACGGAATCGGAATTGGCCCGGAATGGGCTCATCTAGACTCGAACTCGGGGCCAATTTTAGTGGAGTCCACAAAAATGAAAGTTTCATTAATGTGCAGAGGCAATATTATTATTGGTGGACAATTTAATAAGTAAATGGTCACATGCAGCCAACTAAATTACAGGGTCAACTTGAAAAAAGTAATTGACTCCTGAAAATTTCCCGTTTTCATCATACGTGTAATTGTAAACAGCTCAAAAAGTATTTGTATGAGGCGTTGCATTTTCAAATGGCCGGATTCAGAATTGACCCGGAATTTGAAAACTTGGAATTTGAATTGGCTCGGAATCGGAGGTTTCTGGATTCGGAATTGGCCAGGAATAGTGGCCACTGGAATCGCCGAATTGGCAAAAAATTAGTGGACTTGGTTACAGCATAGAAATTAAGAGAATTTTTATGTGATGGCTAACATTACATTCAAAAAATAAGTCTATCGTTCGAACGATAGGCTACAATAAAGTCTTACATGATGTAGAATATCTTGCGTGTTCCATAGCTTGACCTCTACAATTATCATTGTAACCATTTAAAAGCCAAACCCTCTTCATGGCCTAATGAGTAAGATTATTCTTAGAATGGTAAATATAAAATGTTTGTGATTTGTTTAGTGCACATCCGATGAGTTTTAAGAAAGCCAAATGCTTCATTCCAATGATGGTTAACTTTAAATCCTTTAAACACCTAAGGGCCATTTCCCCTGGACTCCCACAGGGGCACTTCCCCTTCACCGTACTCATAGGCGTATGAGGCGGGTTAGGGGAACTGTTCCCCCTCCAATTTTTGTGCAACCCAAAATTCTGGCAGAATCTGTGAAAATATGTGTGCAGAATCCTTGTAAAAAGTTTTTGATACGTTTAAAAAGATTGGAAAAAACCGGGGAAAATAAACTTCAGCATTTTCCTTGTATTCTTTTGTTGAACACATCCGCCCCAAAAAAAATCTGACATCTTCCTCGCGTTGATGATGATTAAACCTCTTTAACTCTTAAGTGTTCAACCCTCTACCTAATGGATCATCCCTTGGCACAGAATAGATACTACTGGTGGTCTGTTTTGCATACCACCAGAGGATATGCTACATCCCTGATACCGAAATCTGACCATTACCTAAGAAATAATAACCCTTCTTTCAAATTTAGTAGAGCTTACCATTGAAAGACAGGTCACAAATACTGTCTTGTCATCTGGAATGGACATGATTACTGACATTTTTGGACACAGAGATAACCGCAGCAAACATTTTTTAACATGATCACTGACGCACACATGACTCACATTCGTGTAAGAGAATTACTTTTCATGGAAAATTTTGTCCAATTAATGACGAGAGAAAGTTTTCTTCAACATTGCAAAATTGGAATATTTTGACATGTATTATGTACTACTTATCCAATTTAACGTACTTTTTAATCAGTTTTTTTTTTTTACAATGTGTGAACAAAATTAGTTACTTGATTTAGTAGCATGATAGTATATATGGTTTATTCAGTGGGCTCATCTTTCTTGAGTGTCTTACTAAACTTTGAAACCATAACTGCATTGTTATTGTACTATGAACTGTGAAAGATGCAAGGTGATGGGCCATAGCCTGGGTATTTAATGCTACTTTGTAATAATATAAAGTTGTAGGAAGAAAATGAACAATTTTCAAAACAGGGACAGTTTTAGAAATGTAGGGCCGATATTTAACTTAATCGAAGGGTAGCGTTGGGGCCTTACACAAAGTTTTCAGAGTCCGAGCGGAAAAATAACAACGGGGGAATCCAGAATAATGAAAGAAACGTTCTTGAAGGTTCACAATATTTTATTGTCTTCTTTGTTGACAAACTCGATGAAATATAAGAGAATAAACAGGCCGGAATGAATTATAAACGGGAGTCCTGAATACGGGTCTTTTGATGTCTAATATCAAACTGATTTCAAATTGTATCTTGGGCTCCGAAGAACAAAAATCACAGGAGCTGCGCAGAGAGTGCGCGCAATCTGATTGGTATAAATAATAACGTCATATGCATAAATCATAGTAACACCCTGTGAATGGCTTGATCAGATATGAGTTCACGCAGTACCGAGCACACCTATGTGTGCGTATTTCTATGCGTTCTATCTCAATAACAATAACAACTCTACTATGACCTCAATCTAAAGCTGGCATGAAGCTAAGATTAACTAGTGACATTGTCAAACGATCCTGACCTTGACCATGACCTTCACTCAGAGTGCAAGTAACCAATAACACGATATAATTTGTAAGTGTGAGAATAGACCTTAGAGCAAGTATTGAAGTCTGAAATATAAAGAATGACTAAAAATACATCTAACAGAAATATTTGGTAGGCAAGTTTAGAAATTTGAAAATCTAGATAACAACAAATCATAAGACCACTGATAAAACATGCCGAATAATGTTGGACAGGATTTAATTGATTATTGATTGGCTTATATATGTCATTTTCCTGGTTGACAAGTATTGATAGCTACATTCAAATTATTTTAGGCTATGGTGAAATTATGTCGGCATGTAAGCTCAAATCTAACTCGACCTTCCATATGGCTTCACTGGTTAAAGAATTTAAAGGGGACGAAGTGCTTTGCAAAGTACCGTAACATATTTTATTTTTATACTTACTTGCTATTTCCCATGACTCACACAGCTACAGTAGCTCTCTGTCTCTGCACCGAGTATATCTTGTCTTACTGGGGCTTCCAACAAGGCCGAACCCGTCAGGGAACCCAAAATTTGCACAAAATATATGTGCACCTTTGATGAATACTAATATAGAACAGAAAACATATTCAACTTTTTTTGCAAATTTTGTGTATTTTTAATGTTCTCAGTCTTCCACATCCTCTGAAATTTAGCTGTCATGACTTCCAGGGTACCACAAAAATGTGTTTTCCGTACATCTGGACAAGGCTCAGATATTCGGGCAAAAAAGTTGTGCCCCACAAATTGAAAATGTACCAAACGCCTATGACCGTTCTAGGGGTCATACAGCGGGCCCAGGCCCCATGCCTTCAAAGCTGAAGCGCTTCGCGCTCCCGATGCACCTTCAGCGCCATTTTAATTCCACGCAGGTACCCCCCACCCTTAAACACACACACACTTTTAGACATCAAATGCTTCACCTTGCTTTATGTAAAGGTCGGGAATTTCATCCAATATCGTATACAGCCCACCAAGTGTTCTTTTACGTCTGTCACGGTATGAACGTCATAACCTCGGCTATTTTATTGGGCAGACGGGGTAAGTGAGATGCAATATATATTTATCTCCGATAGGGCCAAACCACCCGACAGTTTGAACTATTTTTGCTTTAAATGTGTACAGGTTCTTTTTTGTGTAGGCCTACCCTAAACTTTCGCGCTCTTCGCCGCTTTGCAATTTCACAATTGAGATTCCCGGAAAATTACTTGATTAGCACGCAACCAGTCCGCATGCACTTGATCATGCAAAACTTATGCCTTGCATTGCCTTGGTACAGAAGTTTTCTTTAAATCCCCCCCCCTAACCCCAACCCGTCGACATCGGGCCTGTCGGCCTTAGAGTTGCTATATCTCCCAGTCGGGGAGCTTAGCCCCCTGTCGGACAATTCTTGACGCCAACCTTGTTTCCAAAGGACATCGAATGTGCATGGACCAAAACATTATCGTGCCTCTTGTCGGGCTATGTCAGACGTTCAGCTTCAATTTGATGATTCAGGGGGCTCGTGGGCAGTGGTGTAAGTTGGGTTACGTGTGCGCATGACCAATTCTACCAAAATATAAGGTTGCCATGACAACTGAGGTCAAAAGTCACGTGACAGAAGGTCAAATAAATAAATTTTGGTCTAAAAAACTGCTACTAGTCGAGCTGGACTGATCCTCTGTAAACTTGGTGGAGAGGTCAAAGGTCATAGATGAGATTGAAAGGTTAAAGGTCAAAGGTAAATTGTGAGAAAATCTTTTTGGATCGATAATAATTCCAAGAGGACGCATTGTACTGAAAGGAAAATTGAAATGTATAATGCAGACGAAAAGTTCTACCATAATGTGTGGCATGGCAACCAAGATCAAATGTCACATGACAGATGGGTATCTGACATTACACTATTGAAAAAGTTATCACTTTGCTAACCAAAAGTAACAATGCATAGTGTACTTATTTTCTAATATTTTTGAATATCGGGGGTATTTGTATAGCCACCTGACCCTTGTCAAAAAGAGGGGAACTGGTATCCGATGCGAGCTTCTCTCTAGCGCTCTTGATGCGCCATTGGGGGAACCATCATCGGTTGGAGCGAAGCCGTAGCGTGTAGGCCTGCAAGAAAATGTTTGGTCGAACTGTCTCCCAGATGAGGAAAATGATACATTTTCGACCTTAAAAGTTGCTTCTAAACATTCTTTTCTTTTACATTTCATGCTCTAGAAACACGTTTAGATTTCAAAGAAGAAAAGTTATATTTGATTTAAAGGGAAACTGATGCAGCTACTCCAATTTGAATGGTGGTCCCGGGTATCCTTTTTCACGAATGACTTTTGAGGACCATGTTTCAATATGTGTATCACTGAGTTGTTAAATTCACATAGAGGGTAATCTCTCGGTTTCATGTACCTTGAATATGGAAAATTTATTTCTAGCATAACAAGAAAAACACTTAATGGAAAGAAGAAGACCTTCGTGAGATTTAGCTGTTGTTTCAAAATAAGTTTCCAGCAACTGCTTATGCCTTTTAAGTTTAAAGTTTCTTTACCAGCTCATTGGGTTTAGCTAATAATGAAAAGCAATGAGAGGCTATTTCATCTTTAGCAAGCGTATATGTGGTGTATTCAAGCGATGTATCTTGTACAGGAAGAAGATAGTTCACTCGTCAGGAGGAAAAACCAGAATAAGACCGCACCCACAGCGGGGCCGAGGACCTCCCATGGAAAATTTGGGAGAAAAGGAGCCCCTATCATGGCCCCTATATGCGACTTTCCAGGTTTTGGGGACTTTAAAATCATAATATGGACGGTGAAAGTTACAGCATTTCAGTATTTTTCAAGTTGGCCAATTTACATTTACGAGTTTGGAAATCTCAGGGGTAGTTTCCCCTGCCCCCGCAGGCTACGACCCTGCAAATTCCGGTACATTAAAGGGAATTCTGAGTTCATTAGGCTTACTCCCAAAAGTACTGAAGGGGTATAGAAGAAAATTCAACATGGATACCCCGTCCGTTGCAAACGAAGTGAAACATTGAAAATGGAATTGATACCTTCAGTTTTTTTGCCCTTGCCGCGCGCATCGTTGTTTAGTGTCATTACTATAACTTCCTGAATAAGTGAAACTATTTAAAGGCCTACCATGGGTTTGCGCCCGCAGAATGCTAAGGTTCAAATGCCCAACACCCATTCCTGACCTGCCTTTCGGATTTTTTTGTTTTTACAGTTTTTGTCTACGTTATAATTCCTATTATTTTGCATGCTTTGCGCGCGACAGTAGGTTTTAGCAGTCCTTGACGAGATCAAGTGATTTCATGATGCGGAATTCGTAAGTCGCCTGCACCAAAATTTTAATTGTCATAATCATATAAATTTCAGGGAAACAACTCATTTTCTTACCAGACGCCCTGGCACAGATCAAATTGTGTAACTAAGTATTGATGAAGAATAACTGAATTTGTGCCATCAGTGAGGTAAAATGTGCTAAAATCTGCCAGGGAGGTGCTATACCGCTTTGCAGACAATCCCCACCAAGACAACTCCCCTTGAAAACTGCATTTTTCAATGGGGTGGGGGTCATGCTGTTGGTCAATTTTCCTAAATGATTCCCAACCTGAATAATTACTCCACCCCCTCGAACAGTTTCTGGTGGTAGTATTTGTCTGAATGAATGGTAGTGGTCCACTCTCCCCCTCACCTCAAAACTATTAAATTTTCTGGTAGAGGTATGTCTATAAGTAATACTTTATGGCTTCATAAGAGGAAATTGGAATACTCGCACATAAAACAGCAGAAATATAAAGACTATATAGTATGTACAATAGAAAAATTGAAAATTCAAACATTACGACCAAGACCAGAAAGACTAAAAAATTAAAATACTAGCAAAGCCAACCAAATCGATGACCCCACCTAACGGTTCAAAGAAACATAAAGTCTTATTGCAAGATGTATAAATGAGTTCCGGTGACGGTTAGTCTTAAGTTCAGGAAGTCTCAGTCTACCAATGCCCCTCGAGATGATGGCCGTGTTCCCACTTGAACCCCCCATGCTGATCCCTCAAAGCTCAGTCAACTGGAAAAGTTTGTGACTAACCGCAAGAGCGTTCCCATTTGATCCCCTGCGCGAGATCTGATCGCCTTCTCCGGTTTAAGCAACAGGAAGTTGCGTCATTGAAATTGTGTCTGCGGGTCTTGTTTGTTTACACAAGTTTATGTGGCGGGAGATATGAATAACAAGCTGCGCTCCGGAAGTAAGTAGTTAGTTTGCTTTGATCTCAGGTCACCTTGATCCCCCCTTTGTGTTCCCACTTGTTTTTTCGATAGCCTGCGCGCGGTCTGATCCTCCCCGAAGGGGCGATCAAGCTCTCGAGATCTGATCCGGGGGAACGAGAGCGTTCCCACTTACAGATTGATCCCTGCTCGGGGTCAGATCCCGATCTGATCGCCTGCTCGTACTTAAGTGGGAACACACTCGATGTTATTATGGAGTTAGTGATAACAAGGTTGAAAGTGGCCAGTAATTGTCATGAGTGGAATTGTCTGTGGACAAATTGTTTCTGGGGGTACCGTCCCATCACCATCATATTGCCTTCTTCAACTACGGCCACTTAAGTATCTCAAAAAACTGATCTTTGGGAAATTGTTTCAGATTACACCAGAATGCTCAGGTTATATTTCTCTCTTACATGATACATATCAGAAATTAAATTAGCCTTAAACCATGTTTGAAAAGCTGCATGATTTATTGGTGAGTGGTACATGAATGACTCATGAAGCTATCACAGTTTTTGTTATTGTATCGGAAAGAATTAAAATTTTAGGTATCCTCATAGATGATAAATTAAACTGGGAGCCACATATTAGTCATTTGACAAAGAAATTATCAGAATACAATGCTGTTTTATACAGAGCAAATAAGGTGTTAGATAAACAGGCACTCTTGACATTGTATTATGGACTTTTCCATCCGTGTTTAAGCTGTTGTATTGAAGTATGGGGAAACAGGTACAAATCCAATCTTAATCATTTATTCGTAATGCAAAAGAGGGCAATTCGGATTTTGGCTAATGTTACTTATTTAGAACATACTTTACGTCTCTTTCATATTTCCATTAGAACAATTTAAATTCAACACCGGAATTTTCATGTACAGAGCATACCACAAGTTTCTGCCACCAACCTTTCAAATTTATTTTACTGCCTCACATTGTATTAATATAGGACACAAAAATTATTTTCATCAAAGATTTGCCAGAACTGAGAAAAAGCAATTTTGTATGTCAGTTTCAGGGGTAAAGCTATGGAATTCCTTTTCTCAACATCTAACAGGCTGCAAAAATATTAAGAAATTTCAAAAGATACTAAAAGAACAACTGTTAACATCCTATTTATTAAGTAGATAAAAGGCTCACCTACCCTAATGTAACTCATGAATTGTTCTCAACCATTTCTTTGGTACTGTGTTGTTATTGTGTTGTAACTGATTGTTTGTTGCTATTATCCTCTTTTAAGTTAGGGGAAAAATAAATAAGTATTTATACTTTTTTTCTCCTTTTCCATGCATTGATGTTTATCAACTATTCTTGTCATTATACACCGTTTATCTGTTCATTGCTGGAAATGGAATAAATGAATTGAATTGAATTGAAATATATAGCCAAAATATCAGACCCCAAAATCCACAGAACGAGAAGAAAACATCAGTTCATTTTAGCAAGAGTAATATTTTATTATTCATCCAAATTGTTAATAATTTACAACTGTTTCCAAAAGATTACATGATGATGATCAATGAAATACTCATGCAGTTGTGCACAGGAAAGAGAAAAGAATATATTGCATACATGTAATTACGAAGACAAAATTCTTATATATATATATATAAGAAACCAAAATCTTATGTTATATATTTTACAGCATAATAGGCAATGTTTAGATGAGATGTCATAATACATGAGGAATATATAGCAACACTTAAAATATTCCATGATAGTTATATACTTAATTTATTTACAAAACCTGAAAATTTCTAAGAGCAAATGTACTTATCCTACCAGACCACCCCAAAAGTCCCTTTAAACTAATTGGTTAAACTCTTAAATTTACATGCCCAAGAAATTTGCTCATATGAATGATTCCATGACTTGTCGCTGGCATGTTTAACTCATAAGTACATTTCAAGTTTGAGGGATAATGTGACAGCATGGTACTGTAAATACTCACTGGGGAAATATTGACATGCTTCCTTTCGGACACTAATGCTACACGCACACTTTCGCGATGTTAAACATGATATACAACGCGCTCTGACTGATCGTGGTCACGACACATGGCAAACAAGATGTATCAAGAACCCAACAAGTGCACATCATGCTGACACAAGATGTCGCCAAAAATTTTGAGCATGTTTAAAAATTTTCAGCTGTCCCCCAACAAGCACAATCTGTTCAGGATGTGTTACAATGTATGCCGAGCTTATCACAAGATAATTACGTGCTAAGGACGATATGGCAAGAGCTCAAAGGCCATGTCAGAATGCGTTATGTATCGTAACGTGTGCGAGTAGCATAAAGTTCCACAGCTATTCATGCTGATGGAACCAGTTCCCAGATAATCTCGCCTGGTCAACTACCCCAGGACAATTTTGCCAACAAACAATTCCTACTCCCAATAATTTCCCCCCAGACAATTCCTATCCCGGACAATTCTTGACCAGGACAATTTTTCTTTTTTTGTGGGAAAAGTTGTCTGAAGGATAATTGTCATGGGTGGGGATTGTCTGCGGCAGTGGGAATTGTGGACATTTCTGACATGCAACATAAGAACTTCATGCTGGCAAACCAAACTTTTCCCTTTACAATTCCTTGGTTCATGATGGGAATGTATAAGACTCATAGATGATGCTAAGCACCCAATTTATTAACAAAAAAAAATCCCACTCTATTTCAAGGTCACAATGGTAGACTGAAAATACAATGCTCACCGCTGTAAGGAGACGACATCAACTTTGTTCGCATCAAGTTCACTTGGGTAACGAATGTCTTCACTTAACCTGCTATTCTCGAGAACCACAAATAGTGATTTATTGCAAATTCACCGACGTACTTATATTAAGTTCATCTGAGGTATATCAGTAGAAATTTAAGCTTTAACACTATTCTTTAAATATCTGTTAAATATTAGGAATATAATGCAACCATCAAATAAAACCTTCAACAACCCCCCCCCCTCTCCCTCCACCTCAAGCATTCACAAGTATTCACTTTTTCTTGAAAATTTTAAGGCAAAGATTCACCCCAGATTCACAATACTGAAGAATAGCTAAGGGAAATTTCCACTCAGTTTTCACTCTTCATGAAGTTTTGTTAGTAAAAGATTCACCAATTTGACAATGAAATGATGTACTCATTTTTTGTATCAGTGTCAAATAAGGACTGCTTGGGGTGGGAGGGGGGACTGAAGGTTCCATTTGACTGATGCATAAAGAGTCAAACATCAACTATCAATTGCTAAGGAGGTGTTGCCAATGCAGTCACCACACTTGAATATACATACTATAGTACAGTATGTTGCACAGGGTCAGAAATCAGAATTTGTTTAATGTGTTTCATATATGTCACAAATGATAAGGAGGTTTTTACACACTGAGGAAGCCGATGTGACCTCTCACAGCAGAGATTCCACACACCTTTACAGCAAATAAAAATATCCTCCTCTTAATTTGCTACCATTATACCTACATACACAAAATTCACATAACCCATTTTGCTTTCATAACAAGCAAGATTACTCAAAACAAGGCATATGAGAGCAATGTCTAACCAATTTTTTCTGATAACTCTAGGACCAACGTGTTAAGAGCTTACATGAGCATTAACAAATATCCATCCACCTTCACCCTATCTGAAAATCATGTTGATTCCTCACACCAGAAGCCCCTTCCCACATCCCTCTCCCCCCCCCCACTGGTCCAGTGAACTATATATGTAGGCCAGAACATGAATTTGACCTAGCATATTCAGAATTGTTTCTTCAATTAAGCTTAGCTGTACCTTAAACACAATGAATTTAGTCTCTTGATACATTTAATCTGAGCAGTACC